>JAOTRS010000016.1:609860-622597 GCA_028565755.1 Dinotopterus cunningtoni
AGTGTAAGATATACCACTCATCAGTGTAAGATACACCACTCATCAGTGTAAGATATACCACTCATCAGTGTAAGCTGCAAGTGCAGCAGGTCAGTGATGATGAAGAAGTGCCTGCTAATAATGACCAACACCAACCCCCTGGTCTACCAGAGCCAAGTGAAAAGAATTACAATCAAACTGAACAGGTAAGCTGGAATAAAATCAGTAGCAGCATTAATTTGTGTTAGTAATTATTATGGTAGTCAATATTCATTCAAAATAACTTTTCTCAGCATTATTTCGAATTAATATCGACTACCATAAAAATTAAGATAAGTAACTAGTTTATTAGCGTGAGCTAATGCTGCTACTGATTTTATTTCAGTTTACCTGTTCAGTTTTATTGCCATTCCTTTTAAAATATTGTCTTCAAAGTTTTATATGTTGTTTGTCTTGATGTCCTTTCCTTTGTTTCTTTTAAAAATATATCTACATTAATGAGCCAATGTATTATGATGTGGGCTGCTGTGGGCCAGGAAGTCCAGGGCCACTTTTTGGTCCCAGTCCGCCCCCTGCCCACAAATATCAAAATTCATTGACGCAGTCGGATTCACTCTGACAGTTTGGGTGACTGAGTTCCCACTGTAGTCTCGGCTGCCTGTGTTTGGTTGACAGGAGTATAACCCTTAAAGCAGTGGGTCTCATCCCTGGCCCTGAAGAACCCCCCTCTCCTGTAACATCCACATAAATTAAAAAAGGCTGTTAATTAGCTGATTCACCTAATCAGGTGTGCTAACATGTTACGGAAGGAGTTAATAAGAAATCCATGACAGAAAAAGTCATTTTCTGCAAAATATTTATAAACATTTAGTACTGTACATTAGACTAGTAAATATTCTAACAATATTAATAATGGACAATTTTAGATAAAAAATAATGTTCAAGTCAAAGCAGAACTTTTGCTTGTGTAGAATAACAGACCTGTGAGTAAAAACTCTTTATTTCTCTATATAATCCTCTGATACACTAATGCACTTATCCCAGTGTTTCACTAGTGCTTGGACACCATCAAGGTAGAAAGTTTTCTCAGTACCCTGGATCCATGATCCGACTGCCGGCCTCCCAGGAACTCATTTAATGACCCAAACATGCGGAAATGGCTTGGAGCGAGGTCAGTAATGCGCAAATGGTGTTGGTGAATGAGTTTGTGTACAGTTCCCGGAAAAATCAGGTGAATGTTCACAGGAACGAGTGCAGTGAGCTCCGAGCCACCTCGGCTGGGATCGTCATTCACAAACATTTGCACCGTTCAAATTTTTTTCTACGGCTAAGAGTCTCATCACCGTAATGTGCTTTAAGTCTTCTTAAAATGTCAATCACTTTTACGCCTTCATTCAGCATAAAGTCCTGGTTTGACTCAAACGCCCCTCGCAACTTAAAATATGTAAATGTGGTTTAGACTGATTAATATACACTAAAAACACGGTGTTAGCTAAACTGTACTAATCTGCAGAAAAAACAAAAACTAAGCCTCCTTGTGCTCTGGGATTGCATTAAACTCCATGCCCAGTTGAAGATCTAACCGATCACAGACGAGACTGAACTCTTGCAACCAATCAGAACGCAGATTTGTAAAGTATTTTACAAATAAAAGCTATTCTAATACAACCATCATCTTTATGACTCTGTTAAAACGGCATGCTACTAATCATCAACTGCTCTCATACACATTCACACATCAGTTTTTTTTTCCATTTATTTAAGAATAACTTGAAACAATCAATTAAATGCTTTCATTCTCGATATCACGTTCTTTAATGTGAGCGCCGTCAGCAGTCAAACAAACCACAGACACCTTTTTCATAGTTTTTGGAGGAAGATGCAGGGGAAAAAAAATGACAGAAAAGAAACTTCCTTTTAATTATCTCTGGTTCCGGGGCTTCACTAAAGCAGATCTCTAGCTGTGACATGATGGGTACACGTTTGGCACGTCATGATGGGACAGCTTGTGCCGAAACCTGTTATATCATTCGGATTGTTACTAAAAATGATACAGGAGGTGCGATTCTCGTTATCTTGTTAGTTAAAAAAAAGTCTGGGGGGGAAAAAGCAACCGTGAAATTAAAAAGAACTTTTTTTGTTTTTGCTTTCTCTTTCGTTACGCCATGTGATCGGGTCCATCACACCACACTGAAGCAAAAACCCAGACTCTGCAGCTAAATACAGAACACTGGTCATAAGCAAGCAGCACAAACTCGCTGACGTGTTTCTCCTTAATAAATACCTGCTGAGAAGGTTCTGGAAACCGGGGCTCACTCTGTACCTCTTAAAAGAAGAAGGAAAAAAAAAGGCGGGGGGGGAAGCATTGCTGGCGCACGGGACTGACCTGGGAAGACCTACGAACCGTGACAAAAAAAAAAACAAAAAAAACACGAACAGACATTCTGAATATTAATTAAGTGCACTTTCACAGTTCAACCATAGTTACAACGATAACCACTGATTACCAGTCCTCCTCGTCTCCTTTTGTTCTGCTTCAGATTTCTTTAGGGTTTTTTTTTTTTTAGGTATGCATCGATAAGTCCTGAAGATCTTTAACCTTCAACAACTGTGCTGGATAAATGAAAAACAAACAAACCAAAAAAAAAAAAGAACAGGCTGTTTCTTTTAAATCCCTTAAAATAAATAGTGCTATATCTCAGTGCATACAAACAAAAAGGGAAACTTAACACTTATACAAGAGGAACAGAGAGATTGAGAGAGAAAGAGAGCCAAGAGTCCAGTGTGGTTTAATCTACTTTAGTTAGGCACAGGCACTCGGTCACCACAACTTTCCCGTTTCAGCCCATTTCACATCCTTTCACTAAAAACTTGATGTTGGTGTTGGGAGTCGATTTCGCTTTTGATGAATGGGTGAAAAAGTTCTTTGTTGTTTTTTTTTGTTTTTGTTTATTTATTTTTTTGCTGCTGCCGCCGCCCCGCCACCCCTTCTCCTCGTCGCACCTCAGAGCATGCCGAAGCCTTTGGCGTAAGTGATGGCTTTGAGGAGTCTCTCTCTTAGTTTCTCCATGGTGGAGTATTCAGGCAGGAGCAGCACATTAAAGCAGGTGTGAGATGTCGGTAATCTGAGGGAATAATAATAAAAAAAAAAAACACAAAGATGATCAGCCACTCAAGCTTTATGTTTCCTTACGACCTTAGACAATTCTCAAAACAGTAAAATAATATAAACCTGCCCCTAATCAATAGCCAGAATCTCAGTTCACCTGTAACGCAATGGCTAACTAACTCTAAATACAGGGAATCACCGACTTACAAACAAGTTCCATACCAGGAGCATGTTCGCAAGTCTAATTTGTTCTTTAGTCTGACCAAGTGGGTCTAATACCCCTTTGACACGAATATACAATGTTAATCCATAACAATCCACTTGACTAAATCTCTGAAATGTAACAGTGTTGGCTCTGCGCCTTTAAATCGCGAGGGGAATCCTGGACACCATTTTATCTCAGAGCTGGTCCACTGTATTAGACTGTGAACTCTTTTGTTGTTGCAGGAGAGACATTTTCTATCATTGTGCTCCTGGACTGATTCATTGAAACCAGTGAGGCAGACTCATTTCTATTTTTTTTTAAACAACGGTCAATGGTTCTGGATCCACATGCCGATTGTCTCATCTGAAGTTTTTAATCACAAAATAAAGACGAGTTAGCTGTATAACCTGTCCGAGTCGGGCCCGTTTTTGGCGATGATCATCTTCAGTTTGCCCAGGCCTCCCACCGGCGCCCTGTCCGTGCCCGTGGTGAACTGCAGAAACAGCCTCTTCTGCTCCTGTGGGAACGAGTGCACCGTCTCCCAGAAGTCCCTGTGGATAAAAAGAGATCAGTGCACAATTGAAAAATCTAAATTGAAAACTGTTTATAATAAAGGAATACGATTTTGATCAAAAACTCATAATTCAATTCGACTCTAATATTTAATATTACTATTACTAATAATACTAGTAAATGTATCAGTGAGTATGCAAACGTATTTATTGAGACTAACAATAAATTAGTGACAAACTCGGCAGAAATTCCTGACAATGTGTACATTACCTGTAATAAATTGCAGCCTTTCTGTGATTAAAATAATTGCACAGGTCAGTACTGCAATTTTTATGCAAATAACTGTGCAGCACTATAACGGAATAACTTATAGAGAAAGGTATGAAGAGATTCTCATCACTACCAAGCATGCATCTTAACACGGGTACTGTTACACTCAGCTGTATTTTTTGGTCTTGAGTTGGATTTGTTTCCATTTCACATGCACGTATCCAGGTTTCGCAACTTAAAGACGCTTTTAAAGATATATTAAACATAAAATAAAGAGTAACGTCATGGCCGTACAGGACTGCCTACCTCTATATGATCCAGTGTGTAAACCATTCTTTCGGCTGCTCCCGTCAAGGGTTCGCCACAGCGGGTCATCCGATCCGCATACAACTTTGGCACAGATTTTACTTTGGATGCCCTTCCTGAAGCAACCCATGGGCTTGGGGCCAGCACTGAATGCAGTGGTTGGGTAGTATGAGGTGTGGCAACCTGCGGACGGCGGTGCTCGAACCAAGATCATCAGTTCCCCAAATCAACCTGGAGCCTTAGCTGCCTAAACCACCATTTCCCAGTGAGCCCAATGTACGATATGCATAGGTGGGGGTGTGGCAAGAGTGAGATGGTGGTAGTTTGTGGTGGTTCATCAACTTGCCATTCAAATGTATTCATGTCCGACATGGAAATCTTTTTATTAGTTTCTTAATGTTTGGAGAAGTATACGAAAGTGTCTCATGCTAAAGAGAAGCATTAGCTGACTATTAGCCTGTTTATTTCAGATTTATATTAATCATGTCTCTTGCTGTAACTTTTTTATTAATTAATTTATTTTATATTTGACATTTTAGAAGTTGTATAAAAAAAAAATCATATAAATAGGCAGTTATGGACAGAAAACGCATCTTTGTGAATACGCGGTGGAAATGGGAGCGAAGGAAGGGCAGGCTTTAACACGTTTTAAAAACTCATTCAACATGAAATCCACCTACTAAACTTTTAGAGATTGAATTTTACCCAATGCACCTTTAAAATGAACAGTTTTGTAAACGTTTACATGGGGGAAAGTTCCTCGTATTCATAATCAGGTTACGCAGATCCTCTTTGCTCTTTGTTCAAATTATTACAATCACCCGTGTATAAAGGACGTAAAGAATACAAACTGAAAGTGAAAAACCTGTAATAAATCTAACAGGAGTCTACCGTATTGTTGATGTAGTGCTTGAATATTCACGGGTTGTAATTACGACATTGTTAAATTCTGCTTCACATAGAACACCACTTAGGTGTTATTTTGCATTTAAATGACTCGGGTCTCAGCTTTTATCCTAAGCTTTGTTTGCACTAATAAACCAAACCCATAAGAAACACATTATGATTTAATGATGTCAGGATATTAAAGCCCTAAACACCAGTGTGTGTGTGTGTGTATGTGTGTGAGCGTGCATTCTCAATATTGAACCTCAATTTTGAATACAACTCATCATGACGTACTTAATAATGCGACAGTCCTTGTTGTAACCGCCGTCGTATTCCGTCGTCTCTTCAAGTGCGTGAAAGTCGAGATTCTGGAAGTGAAGAACAGACATGCAAGAGGTGTTATCCAAACACGACACAAGCCAGATCACATGACCGTAACCCTGTACGGAGCTCACTTACTCTGCTGCCACATATCAGCAGCTCTATTTCCTCCGGCCGGAACAGATACTTCAGCGGAGACTCGTTAGTGACCATGTGAAAGCCTCTTCTGAAGGCCTTGAACTGTTTCTCCACACTTTTGTTCAGCATGTACTCAGCATAAAGTTCTACAAATTCCTGCACAGACACACAGTTAATAGAAACGGTACTGCATTCAATTTCAACCTGCGTTTCTTTTCCCTGTTAAAATGCTGATGACGAACCTTCCTGTTATCATTAGTAACCGGGATTTTGTCTCCGTTTTCCCTCAAGTCGTACATGAGAGGGTTTCCGAACAGGTCCGTCTGCGAGATCTGGAAGGTGATCATCATATCCTCCTCCACGTTGCCTTCATACTCCAGCAGTTCCTTCAGACTCTGATGAAGCACCTGACAAAAGCAGAAGCATTTACTATATCGATATATACACTACATAAATAAATAAAATCTATTAAAAAACAAAAAAACAAGCTTTTCTTAAAGCGACAGCTTGATGATTACACCGTCACAGGTTATTTATTTCTCTAACATTCCTCATGGGTTTGTCTATTCTTGCTTTTTCACAGCGAAGTTTTCTTCTCAGCCACGTCCTCGCTCATATACATGTCATAAACATACATGTCTCAGATATACAACCTTAAAACACTTACTGTGTACTTTCAAGATTTAGCTAATAAAAATGTTTGTTGTCTGCTCAATTTAGCTGCACCAGATACTCATTTTGTTTCATTTAAAAAGTTAAGCAGACAGAAAAGAAACTGAGAAACAGTCAGTGTTACCGGATGGGAATCTGCAAGGTCTCGGAAAGTTCCTTTCTTCCCCATGAGCTTCCTGTACACCACCATGGGGAAGTGAACGTCCAGGATGCAGTTGTTGTAGATGGCTAGGCCCAGGACGATCCCAATCAACGTGAACTGGCCTTCGTTCTCAAACGAGGAGGGGTTAAACCAGAAAAGCTTTGTGCTTTCGTCGTAGGTGAACATGCCTGCAGAGAACACGGACAGAGCACAGGTGAGGCACAATCACATATCATAAACACACACAAACAATAACTTAATACATTAACTGTACTGACAAACAGAAATAAATACAGTAAACCATCAGACAAATAAACATTGCATCATGATTCTCAAGGGCGTTTCTATGATCCTCAATGTGTATAACGATATTCAGGTTCGCTCACACGCCACCAGCAAAACAGAGTCAAATTTTTTAAATAAGCTTTTAAAAATTATTTTTGAAGTATGCAAAAAAATATATTAAAAAAATTATACTATTTAACAAACACTAAAATGCTGTTTAACTTATGCTATTTGTTGTTTTAATGCTGTGCCTTGTACAAAGTGATCTTTTTTTCAAGCTAATCCTCTGCTCCACACTCCAGTCCTGTAGGTGGTGATAATGGATAAACAACACAAACTCAAAATTATTATAATAAATAAGAAAAACCTAGACCAAAATCACCTCTAAATAGTATAAACTATTTTTATTGTGGTTGATATTAATTTAAAACCGTTAATAACAAAAATTATTGTTTAACAACAAAATTAGTAACATTTTTAATTTTGAAGTACTTCACAAAGCCTTTTATTGCTAAAAGCAGCTCTCAAACCTACAGAATCTTAAACGTCATTACTCTGTGTAAATGTACTTATAAAGAAATGAAAGCAGTTAAACTGAGAATGTCGGTGCATCCACATCCACTGTGTTTTGCCCCATAAGTACCTATATCAGGGTTGAAGATTTCCTCTACTACAAGCTGAAAGAACTCTTTGGAAACTCCTCCTTCATCAACGCCCTGTTCTCCTTCAAACTCTACGTATAGCTGTTTCTTCAGATCGGCTGGGTTCTCCATGGCGATCATCTCAAGCTTAAATCACAAACACAAAAATCTCAAGTATCAACAATACTTCCTTTGTCTCTCTGTACTTACAGATTTTTTTAAATTTTTGTGAAATTCTAAGCAGCCACCAGACTGAGGACTCACCCTGACAAGTGCGTCGTCGATGATGTGGTCTCTACGCACTTTGAGACGCAGATAGGGGTTGAGCTGCTGTCCTTGCACCAGACTGTAGAGTGCCGTGATCCTGCGCTCGCTGTACATGCGAATACGGTTGTCGTAGTAGAGGCCCAGATTTTTGGTGACAGCGTTCAGTATAAACGGACAGCTCATGAAGGAAAACTTGCTCTCCGTCTCCACCTTGAAGAAGGTGTAGTCTTTGTCCATTTCCAGCACGTCATTAAGAGGCTCATTGATGAATTCGTCAAAAGGGACAAGCGGTGTGCGGCAGTCTGAGACACGCACACCAAGCTCCGTTTCAAGAGGGTCAACGCGGGGGCCTTTCTTCGCGCGACGCTCCTCGCCCAATAGCTCTTGAAGCGTGAGCTCACTCGATTCTGCTATGGGCTCATCATCTTCGTCTTCACTGTGCCCAATGTCTAGGTCACCCCCCAGGACGTTGGCGTAGTAGACCACCTTCAGGCACTTGGTGGCTGCTACTACGCCGTCATCCTCGTTGACAAGGTTGTCGCTGTTGAACTCATTGCTGATAACTGTGTATGTGATGAGCTGCTGAAAGGTCTCAAGCAGACGCCGGATGTGCTCAGCACCATGCTGCGCCCACAATCGTGCCAGTTTTGCTAGAGCAGGAAGAGGAAGCTTGCTCATGGCCTTGCAGAACTGTGGTAGTGCCATCTCCAGGTATTCAGGGCTGTGCAGGTTGCTGTTCTCCATCACGATGATAAATACGTTGAGGTAGTCGGGATCGGTGGCATAGGTGTTGTGGTAGGTAAGGTCACACTCCACGTTGGGCGATAGGTACACCAGAGCGTTCAGGAAGGCTGCCTCTACCTTCTCATTGGACAGCAGCCTGTCGTAAACTCTCCGCACCGCCTCAATGTCCACCGACACCTCCACGGGTTTCCGGACGTTGTCATTGGATGCTCCTTCACTTGAAGATGATGCATCCGGGTCCACTTCCATAGCAGCAGTGGCACAAGCTGAGGCGGCTTCTTTCTCGTCTTCATCCTTGTCCTCGTCTTTGGCCTGCAGTGACTTCAGCTCCTCCTTGGTGTGCTGCTTGGCCTTGCGGAAGCTTTGCACCAAGCTCTCAGCATTTGAGAACACCCTCCCAATAACACGAATCAGAGGGGAATAGTCCTCCGTCTCACTGCAGACAGCCAGAATTTCATACACCTTTTCCTCTGTCAAGTAATTCAAATCTGAAATATAATTAAAAAAACAAACAAACAAACAAACAAACAAACAAAAAAAAAACATTAAAACCATGATAAAGCAAAAACAAAGACAAAACAAGATTCTGTGTTTACCTCTAAAGTCTTCCCTAGCGGGAGGCAGGTCCTTGTGGTTCATCTTTCCGTTGCTGCAAGCTGAAAAGTTATGAGCTCCTTTGGCACTGTTCTCTGGAAAAGCCGAGCTGGCGCCTTTCTTGGATGGATGGGGATCACACAGTTTGGCGTTATTCTTATACAGCTCCAGGGCCTTGATGGCCGCTGCATTGTTATCCATGCGCCGGAAACCTGGGGAGGAGCCACAAGCCTCATTCGTGCAGGCCTCATTTCCACAGCCCTCGGTTAACTGGTGGTAGTAGCGCTCGATTAGATGTTTTGCAGCCGCTCGCTTCCTGTAGCACACATTTCAAACCGAACAGCGACGGATTAGTATGGTTCGAATCTGAGAGTCTGTACAGCAAGATCCCGTGTTTTTATTTCTTTTTTTTGGAATCAAAATGTTCCGACTGTATACTTGTTCAAGGACTATAGGGATGACTGAAGACCTGAGAAGCTTAAATGTTGAGGTCAAAAGCAAAGCAGAAGCTTTATGTAGAGGAAGATTACTGAAACAGACACTCTTTATGTACCAACATACATGCAGCAGGGCTTTTGCAAAGCACAGATCATGCTAGGTGCATGCATTATTTTAAACAGATGCTGTGTGCATCTTTGTAGTATTTTATTGCCAGATAAAATACTACCCAACATACCACGCATAAATATATGCAACATTGGAAATGGGTAAGTGGATACTTACATTAGACTTGCTTAAAGTTTCCAAAGCTGGACTCCTTCGCTGAACTCTAGAGAGAACAAAACGTGGTCAGGAAACAATCCTGTTGATGATGAGAGGTTAAGTTAGCTCTGAGCCAAACTGCCCAACTTTTTATTCTGAAGTTCGACACTGAGCCCCGACCAGCGGCGCGCCCAACGCCCGAGCCCCGACCAGCGGCGCGCCCAACGCCCGAGACCCGACCTGCGGCGCGCCCAACGCCCGAGACCCGACCTGCGGCGCGCCCAACGCCCGAGACCCGACCTGCGGCGCGCCCAACGTCCAAGCCTCCACCAGCGGCGCACTACACCCAATGTCTGACCCCTGACCAATCCAATGCGAGGCACATAAGCACAATCACATGATGGGAAATTTGGAAACGCCAAATTGCTAATCTGCGCAAGAAAGTGAAAACCCACAAAGCACGAGGAACAATGAGACTCAGACGACCTAAATACACAGCCGTAAGTGGAATACGCAAAACCTAATTAGATACATATTTCATTTTGTTCCACACATTGTTCTTGAAATATGGTTTTCTATAAAGAAACATTCATTTAACATTTATAGGCAGACGGTAAAAAAAGAAACAAAGTTACAAACAACTTCTTATAGCTGCTGTAACATAAGTGAGAAAGGAACAAACTTGTTTCTCAGAGCATCATAGGTAACTACAAACTAATAAACAAGACAGTTTAACATTCACTGATATAATAAATTAGCAGTAAATTAACTTATTAAGAGACATGTAAGCGGTATGACAGCCAGAGGCGTGCAGTTATGGCAAAATGATAAAACTTCTGTTTCGACAACTCTTAAATGATAAAATTAATATGCAAATGAGAGTGTGACGTTACATGACGATATATTTTAGCGCGTGCATCAGTGGACATGTTAATTTAGAAACACTAAGAGGAAAAAAGGTGATAATTGTGTGACGGGGGTGTGAAAACTTTTGCACTCCACTGACAGGGAGGAAGAGAAGGCTCGGATTTTGCAAAAGACGCAATAACAATGCGTGTGTGTGAAAATACAAAAACACACTTGCACACTTCATCGCGATACCGAGTTCAGTGTGTGTGTGTGTGTGTGTGTGTGTAAGCTGATTCCCATGGAGGACACGGGGGTATGACTGTGCACAAACACCAACAAGCACACAGAGGCATAAAAGCACCAAACCCTCATCTGAATGATTAAACACACAGCCTGTACCCGGTCCTCAGAGTGCGGGTGTGAGACCGAGACACACCGAGACACACCGAGCTCCAGCTGTCAGCGTCTTTACTCGGAAAAATAACCAGCGCCGATTCAGCTAGTTAGCAAGCAACTAGTTAGCCAGCTAGCATATCAGGTGTTCGCTAAAAGCAAGCTCTCCACACGCACCTGGCGGGAAATCTCTCACAGTCACGAACCCTCTCCTTAAATATTTCACAAACCACTCTTACTGAAATCTGGAACTCTTAAATAAACCTCGTTCCTAGCAGAACATTGCTGATTAGCCGACTTGGCTAGCTAGTCAGTCGAACCCCGCAGAAAAAAAACACATCCCCATCACGTTTTCGCGCTGCGTCAGATTTTTTTGGGGGGGTTTTACATTCCGCCATAAAATGTTTTGATTCTGACTAGCTTACTTCTGAAGATGCTCTGTTCGGGGTGAATAAATCCTGCCGCTCAACATCACAATCTCTCGCGCAATCCAAATTCCGCTCCTGCCGCTTCAACTCCAGTCCCTGAACAAAATATTCTCCGCCATCTTGATTAGCTAAAAGCGAAACGCCAAACGCGGAGCGCGTCCCGGCATGCAAAGCGAAAGCAGAACACCAGAAGCATGGCCGAGGAAAAGCCGGACACGTCAAGCGCGCCGCCATCTTGGAGGGGGAAACGTCATAGATTCCTAAAGAAGCATATTTGTATAAAACTCACTCACTCACTCACTCAACCATCGTCTATAACTCTTTATCCTGTATTTAGGGTCGCGGGGACCTGGAGCCTATCTCTGGAGACTTATACTTTTTATTTATTTACTTATTATTTAAGCAAAGCAGTCATTTTGGTGAAATTTTGTTGTTGAGCACCAAGTGATTTCAGATGATTTTATCTCTTCATAAACTCACTCTTCTTCTTCTTTGTTGTTTAACAGTGGTTGGAATTATTGATGGAAGGTTTGAATCATTTTAGTGACTCGGTTCTTTGAATCTCGTTCATCAAAATGAACAAATCTTTTTTTGGGGGGTCATTTAGTTAATTTTGCTTCTTTTGATAAGAAATAAAATAAAATGTTGACTTTTCAACAAAAAGACCCCCAATACGTCTACATACACAAATTTTGACTATGGTTCCAGTAATGAAAATATTACAATGCAGTTAAGGACATATTATAATAAACAGAATGAGCAGCTCACCTCTCATATCTTCCAGTCTGAGTCGTTCGTTCCTTTGAATCTATTGCACCGCATAGCGTCTGTGGGAGTCACGTGAGAAATGAACCAACAACTCGGAGTAAAAGAGTCATTGAGAAATAATCACTCAATTCTGTGTACATAACCTATGGAGGTTTTGCGATGATTTGCGCATGCGTTCCCAGGAGAAGATGAAAGAATCACTCTCTGAGATACTCGTTCATCTGAGTCACGTTAAAGATTCGTTCAAAAAGAGCAAATCGTTCATGAACGACCATCACTAGTTGGAATCCAGTAGGTCACATTACATCCAACTGTAGGTTTTACTCTCCCTCATCTTCCTGGCCTATTAAAGCCAATTTTGCACACCACCCCCCCGTAAGCACACTTCCTTCCCTGATCTTGTCTTTACTGTTTCTGTGTATTAAACACTTTATCTGCTTTATCCAATTTTGTCACATTACAGCCACAAACATGAATCAATTTTATTGGAATTCCACGTGAAAGACCAATACAAAGTGGTGTA
>JAOTRS010000016.1:689703-700263 GCA_028565755.1 Dinotopterus cunningtoni
ATAAGCCAAAATTTGGCGTGTTTGATACACACATGCTTCACAACCGGCAACATGACAAGATGTTTCCCATAGCGTTTCACGCAGCATCGAGTGTAGCCTTTGAAAGGGAACACAGCACATGCTCTCACAGGGGCCCCCTTCTGGTGCGAAACAGCATTATTACACAACCATTCCCATACATGGCTCCCCCCCACATTATCACCTAAAGGAATTTTTTTTTGAGGTTGGTGCAATCTCAGACGCAAATGCACCATTAATACAACTCAATATAAACTCAATATAAATTATTTCTCTTATACTTTCTTTTTCCTGCTAGTCTTTTCTCCCGAGTGTTAGAAAAGGCACTTGATGAATACACCAGGTCCAGGAGATGTCCACATCCTGAGATGAAAATGAAACAGGAGGTAGGACTGAGGAGACATACCGAGCGAAGACTTGTCAGTAATTTGCAGGTTGTTTTTAAGGTAATGCGATTTATCCGTAATGTGTTCTACACGGTGTAAATGATCGGAGCGGGGCGGTATTAAACTGCAGCTGTGCTTGTAGCATGAAGTGAGTGCGTTAACTCGATTGAAAAGCACTCATCATAGTGTCTGTGCAGTGAACTTCACAGGTACGGATACACAAAAGCAAATGTTTGGGATTTAATGCAACATAACCTTGTTAATCCTGTAACTAAAGCTAGAGGTTCTCTTGAACACACTGAACAGCCTGTAATGTTAAACACACCCAAGGGCTGGAAAAGTACTGAACATTCATATGCCAATCAAATACGTACAGCCTTATCTCTACCTGTTACAAAGCACTGACACTGGAGACTCCTCCCATAATCACCACAGTCATAGTAAAAATATTAAAAGCTGGGCTGTGAAAGTTGAGGTCAGCTGGAAGGTTGATGGAGAGGAGAAGAAAAGTCTGATGAGTGGGTGTGGCTATTACATGTGTTAGCGAAGGTAGAAAGTGGCTAGCTTGAAGGCAGAAAATGAAGCGCTTAGCTGGAAATCTGCAAATAATTAATTGAAAGGCAGGAAATCATTAACTAAATGCCTGGAAATGGTTAACAGGATAGCAGGAAAAAAACTGCTGAAAAGCAGAAACTCATTGGCTGGAAGACAGAAAATAGTTATCTGCAAGGCAGAAAGTAATTAACTGGAAGCTGGAAGTTCTTGGCAGGAACGAGATGGAAGGCAGAAAGTGGCTAGATGGAAGGCAGGAAGTGGATAGATGGAAGACAGGAAGTGGCTAACTGGAGGGCAGGAACTGGATAGATGGAAGACAGGAACTGGCTTGATGGAAGTTGGGAAAGGAAGTGGTCCACTTCAAGTCATTAGCTGTAAGGCAGAAAGTTCATAGTTGAAAACTAGGAAATGGTTATCTAGAAGACAGGAAGTGGTTTGATGAAAAGTAGGAAGTTATTAGCTGGAAGCTGGAAGACCTCAGCAGGAGGGCATGATATGGTGGGCATGGTATGGTAATAATCCTTAGCAATAGTTAATAGGGAAAAACTACTTAGGAAAAGGTTCTTAGCAGAAGAACAGAATGTGGTTAGCTGGAAGGCAGGAAGCTGTTAGTTGAAAGTCAGGTAATGGTTGTCTGGAAAACAGGAAGTGGTTAAATGAAAAGCAGGAAGGCTAATGTGGTGGGCTGGAAGACAAGAAGTTTTTAACTGGAAGACAGGAAGTCTGTTTAATGGAAGTCTATTCAATGTCAAAAGTTCAATGGATAGCATGAGTGGAAGTGGTTAGCTGAAAGCTGGACACTGGTGGAAGACAGGAAGTGGTTATCTGAAAGTCAGCAAAGAAGTGCTTTGCTGGTAAACTAAAAGTATTTAGATGAAAATCAGGAAGTCAGGGGAGGAAGTCAGTAGCTGAAAGGCTGGAAGTGGTTAGCTGGGAGGCAGGACGTGGCCAGCTGGTCCTGTGTGGATTTATGGCTCCTCCAGCCTACCAAGAAACTTCAGACATGTGGAGACGCTAACGTGTGGAAGGGTGAACAATTTTCCTGGAAGTCCTGACTGATGGATTACAGCTGCAGTGATCACGGCACGTTTAACACGTTTAACACCACTGCTGGCTGACCTGATTGGTGTCTCTCCATCATCCCCCATAATTCACTGCAGCAGTGCTGTCAAGTCAAGCTCAGGAACCGACTCCCAGCACTTAATACTGATTCCGCTGATAGATTGAACCTTGACCGCGAGGCGAGCTGGCTTTCAGGTCTTTTTACTGGAGTAAAGCAGAAAGAAACACTTTATTTATTAAAAACATCATCAGGTTAATTAATTTCTTAAATACCTCAGAAGGGGCACTAATTATTAATTACTGTAACCTGTGACTAGTATGTTTTCTAAAATGAAACAACAGTAAAAATGTAGGTAAAATAATGAATAATATTTAGCAATACTGTTAATAGTCCCAATAACTAATTTGAAAATGTTAAAATAAAATGCAGAAGTGCTAATGTACTTATTTACATTTTTTGTTTTATTAATATATAAAATGAAAAATGATTAAGGATATCAATAATAAAGATTTGTACAAGAGGATTTAATAGTCAGTGTTTTGTTTAAAAAAATTATGAAATGTAAATAATTATCCCATTTATCTTAAGTATTTGTTATAATTTGTTTCTCATCAACTATAAAAATTATACAAACAACAAGCAATAACAAAATATTATTTTAATTACCAATTAACACAATTAGACATTATTTAGTGGTGTCTGTGTGTAAAATGTGATTTATTAAATCTAATGTTATGATAATTCACAAGAAAATGCTTAGTGACGTTGTGCAGAACGAACAGAAGCATCCGTTTAAGTCACACGTCACTTCTGATTTATAAACGTATTCCTCGTTATGTACCGTCTCAGCTTCTGCTTTGTGTCCGCTGTCAGAATAAAGCTGCGGAGAGGACGAATATCTGCTGAATCAGATTGAAAAACAGGAAGTCTGGATGATTTATGTTCGGGTTGTTAAACTCTGTGGAATAATTTTGAAGCTAAAATGAAATCTGTAGTTACACCACTCGACCCGCTGATAGATAACGCCAGTCTGAGATGTTCTGGCCTGGTTCTGGGTTCTCTAAGGAACTCCGCACTCTGCTAATGAACCTGCCGGTAGTCAAGTGAGGGGAATTGGAGATGAATCTGTCGGGTCTGATGAAGGCCTCAATGAAGCACTCAGTCTGGATCACTTCTCAGTTGTTTGTAAATATTTTCATGGGGAAACTGAAACATTTCTCCACTTGGTACCACTCGTGTGTGCATGTTGCATTTAAGCTGATAACGACAAGGATGAAATATATTTTTATAATAATGAAATATAAACATGAAGACTTTTCATTTGCTTCATCACATCTCCATCTTCCATCTCCACTTATCCTGTACAGGGTCGCAGGGGGCCTGGAGCCTATCCCAGGAGAACCGCTGACTTTCTACTCAGGAAACTTACAGCCTTAACACACTAAGCTAACACTACCCCTTAAGGTCAAGGTTACACTCGAGTATCAAGTTCAGCCGTGTCAGGAGGACGCTTTACATTTTTAACACGTTTCCGTTATTCATCTAGATGAACTGTTACATTTATCATCCAAAAGTCTACAGCATTTTGGCCATTGATTAAAATTTAAGAGACAACAGATATCACTGACACTGGAGACTCATTCCATGTTAAATTTCTGTCTTTACAGAAAGATTCACCACATCAACAACTAAGCACATTGTTTACTTGTTTGATCATACAAGTCCCCATCAATGAGCTGTTACTGTAACATAAAAAACAATAAGGTATTAGAATGCACACCCCCTAGTGGTTCATTCCTTACATATACGCAATATACAGTACGTACAGTAAACCTTATACAGGTGTGTGCTGTTCCTGCTTTTTTTCTAAAACTGTTAAGCAAATGACTTTGCGTTCGCTCTGAGTTCTCTTTCTGAAATAAAGAGTCGCTATGCTATTATTACTATTATTATTATTATTATTATTATTATTATTATTCACGCCTCTTTCTTGTTCTAATTCTCTCTCACATCTTCTTTGCAGATGAATGTGAAAAATGCCATTAAAGTGAGGGACAGTGTGGAGAGACGATTCATTCTCTCCTGATGTTTTATTTTGGAGAGAGAAAATTAAAAGGTCAGCCGTAAAAAAGATTGAGTTTATTTCTGACACATGAACAGTGGAGGGAAGGAGAAAGTGGATTCCTGACATTTGTAAGACAATTTCATTATATTTCTCCTCACATAAACTGGATGAAATGGTTATTATATATTTATACATTAGACATCAGTACGCACAGGCACTTTCCAGCTGAATTCCTACTAGTTTTGTTCTGATCATTTGTTCATACGCATATTTTGTAAAAACTGAACCTCTAGATGCCGGCTGTGGTGTTAAGATGAGTGAGGAAACTTAATTAAGTGTGTAATGCAGTGATTTACATTTTGATTAAATGGCCTCGAATAGGTTTGATGGCGCAACAATCACTGCCAAGTTTCACATAAATGCCCATAATTCGTCATAAAATTTTGCCATCATGATTTATGCAGACGTCTCTTCCCCATGTTTGTCTTCAGGGCTTAAATGCACTTCAGAAAGAAAGTTTTAGATAAGGAAATATCCTTTAAATGATATTGCAGCAATTTCAAACTACAGGATGTTCCAAAAGTATTCACCCCCCTTTACACGTTCCTGTGTTTTGTAGTTGTCATGTATGAAGGAGGAGCAAGATGCCAGTGCAGACCATGGTTTATTATAGTGGAGTTTAAACATTAATGTTAAATACAAATAGGAACATAAAAACTAAAACTATGGCTAGGAGCTATGCCTAAGGCTAATGCTAATTCAAACAACAAAAATGGTACTGTACAGACAGCACAGTAATGTTAACAGTAACTATAATGGAGAGAATAACAATATTAAAATAAGCCTGTGAGATAACAATAGTAGTGCTTTGCTTCGCAAGCACCACTAACTAATCACATGCAAGATAAAGAACCGACTGAAACACTTTATCTAAACAAGCTGATCAAGGTAACTCGGTTCGGTTGGTATGGTGCATGAGAGTTTGGCTCAAGCAGGTCAGTGCATTAGTCAGGCAGAGCATGGCGTGGAACTGGGCATGATTCATACTTGGAGTAAAAGACCATTTTGGTGCGCTGTTGTTTGGGTAGCAGTGAAGGCCGAGGGCCTCGACGGACCAGACTCGTGCGGCAGAAGATGGATCTGGGGACGTGGAACGTCAATTCTCTGTGGGGAAAGGAACCGGAGCTTGTGCGGGAGGTGAAGCGTTATCAGTTAGATCTGGTGGGGCTTACCTCGACGCACAGCCTCGGCTCTGGATCCATACTCCTGGATAGGGGTTGGACGTCTTCTCCGGAGTTGCCCAGGGTGTGGAGCACCAGGCGGGTGTGGGGATACTCACGAGTCCCCTGTTGAGTGTCACGATGTTGGAGTTTACTCCAGTGGATGAGAGGGTCGCCTCTCTGCGTCTGAGGACCATGGAGGGGAAAACTCTCACTGTTGTATGTGCTTATGCTCCAAATAGCAGTTCAGAGTATTCTTTCTTTTTGGAGACTCTGAATGGAGTGCTCCAGTAAGGGATTCCATAGTCTTGCTGGGGGACTTCAATGCACATGTGGGCAATGACAAAGATACATGGAGGGGCGTGATTGGGAGGAACAGTCTCCCAGGTCTAAACCCAAGCGGTGTTTTGTTATTGGATTTCTGTGCTAGTCATGGATTGTTGATAACAAATACCATGTTCGAGCATAGGGGTGCTCATAAGTGTACTTGGTACCGAAGTACCTTAGGCCGAAGGTCATTGATCGATTTCGTGATCGTATCATCTGACCTGGGGCCATATGTCTTGGACACTTGGGTAAAAAGAGAGGGGCAGAGCTGTCAACTGATCACCATCTTGTGGTGAGTTGGGTCAGGTGGCAGGGGAGGCCACTGGACAGACCTGGTAAGCCCAAACGGGTAGTGCGGGTGAACTGGGAATGTTTAGGGGAGGCCCCTGTCCAAGAGGCCTTCTACTCCCACCTTCAGCGGAGCTTTTCCAGCATCCCTGAAGGAGCTGAGGACATTGAATCAGAGTGGTCAATGTTCAAAGCTTCTATTGCTGAAGCTCCAGATATGTTATCCCGGGGGCTCGAAGGACAGCAGTCGCAGCAGTAGCAGAGGCAAAGCAGCGGGTGTGGGAGGAGCTCAAAGAATCAATGGAGAAGGACTTTCGGGTGGCACCAAGGTGCTTCTGGAAAACCACCCGGCACCTCAGGAGGGGGAAACAGGGAACCACCCAAGCTGTGTACAGCAAGGATGGGACACTGTTGACCTCGACTGAGGAGGTAATCAGGTGGTGGAAAGAGCACTTTGCGGAACTCCTGAACCCAACTAATTCACCCTCTGTTGCAGATACAGAGCTGGAAGATGACGGGGGGTCGGCATTGATCTCCCTGGGTGAGGTCACTGAGGTAGTCAAACAACTCCACAGTGGCAAAGCCCCGGGAATTGACGAGATCTGTCCAGAAATGCTAAAGGCTCTGGGTGTTAAAGGATTGTCTTGATTGATATGCCTCTTCAACATTGCGTGGAAGTCTGGGACAGTGCCTAAGGAGAAAAAGAGGGACCAGAGGGTGTGTGCCAACTACAACATCAACTGTCCGATTGTTGAACCATAGTTTGATGGGTAACAATGTGGATTCCGTCCTGGAATGCCAGTTTGGTGGGCTAAGGATTGCATTGCTGCTTTTTGCAGATGATGTGGTCTTGATGTCATCATCAGTCTGTGACCTGCAGCACTTGCTGGAGTCAGTTAAGGTGGTTTAGGCATCTAGTAAGGATGTCACCAGGAGGCATTCCTTAGGGAGGTGTTCTTGGCACATCCAGCTGGAAGAAGACCACAGGGCAGACCAAGGACTAGATGGAAAGATTATATCTCCACACTGGCCTGGAAAAACCTCGGGATTCCCCAGTTAGAGTTAGCTGAGGTGGCTGGGGAAAGGGAAGTTTGTGGTTCCCTGCTGGAACTGCTACCCCCGCGACCCAACTTTGGATAAGCGGTTGAAGATGGATGGATGGATGGACCATTTTGTTAACCTTCAGATGGTGCTGAGCAGACAGCATGGCTTGGAACAGTGCTGTGCTCTCATCCACTTTTCTGGGCTCTACACTTTCGGGCTCCTACCAAAAGCCTTCCAAAAATTCCTTGCAGAGACTCTTTACAGGAAACACTCTTTTCATTAGTTGCATGAAAATCAGTATATTCCCAAGGCTGTAATGCTAATCTGAGATGAGGAGCCATTGAGCCTGGAGAGCATTGACCAGAATCCACTGCAGCTCCCTTGGCCTAGGATCTACCAAACACTTTGTATAAAACCAGCACTGTAGAAAAAAACAACTGGGTCAGCCTCTGTCCCATCATAGGCACTTGGCAAGTCCATTAGTCTCAGGAGCTCAACCTGGGGGAAAAAGATGGAGAGCAACATGCGTGTGTCCAGCTCGGCGTCACGGCTCTCCTCATAGTCGACTGCACCCTTAAGTAGTCTGTGTTGTGTTCTGGCACGTATGGGGGAGAGGCTGGATGCACGTGCAGACGGTGCATTATTAGAGTGGAGTTTAAACATTAGTAACGTAAATTTTAAATATAAACAATAACATAAAAACTAAAATTATGGTTAGGAATTCTGCTTAAGGGTAATGCTGGTGCAAAGAAATATGGTAAAGAACCAAACAGACGCAAGACAATGAACCGACTCAAACACGCGACTTTAAATAAACAAGCTGATCAACTTAACAAGGTTCACGTCAATACTGTGGGGACATCATGGCTGCGGTAAAGTGCTTGATGGGAACTGACGCCCAGGACAAGTTACAGCATGAGTCTCTCAAAACATAAAAGCCAAAATCCCAGAAACCAGAGACGAGTACAAGATGATCATGACAGTAGTGTTAAAATTGTACTGTAGAAACACTAACATTTGAAAATACAATATAATTTTATTTGTAATTGCATACTGTACGTGTCTGTCCCCTGTCTCAGAGCTACAGACTGCAGTTCAAAATGTGATCAGCTTTGCATGTTGCAGGTAATTTTCTCAGATATTCAGACAATATCAGGAGATTTCCTCCATCCTTCTTAGCAGATCATTTTTAAGACCTGCCCCAGATTCTAAATTAGACTGAGGTCTAGGTGTCACGAATCCCCCATAGTGCACTGCACATTTGCTGTGTGTGCCTTTGTTTTGGCTTGGGTCCTGTCTTTGCCACTGCTTTATTTCCCAAATGTATACACCAGCTCTTAATTCTGCTCTTGCTTACTTTGTCTTTTTCCCCCACATACTCTATCTTTCTTTAATTAACAGTTCCCCCCATAGCTGAGTATTTTCCATTTTTGTCCTCCACGATTCATTCCTAGATACTGTTTTGATCATGTTCTGTTGAGTTTGATGTCTGCACTTGACATTTCCTTTTCTTTTATTAAAAAAAAGCCCTTAATAACGAATATGCACTTTTATCCAGTATTTTGCTGTAAGTGAGACTGTGCTGTTCTAACACAGTCAGGTTCTTGGTATTGAACACCCTGGTGGAGCTTTATTATTACTCTTAGGATAACTCAGTCTCACATCTTACAGACCAGATCAGATTTTCTTCTTAGAATTGCACTGTATTTGGCTCAATCTATCTTTATCCATGAAAAGCATCCCCTTAACATTCATCCCGGATGACTGATCATTCGTGAACAACATAACGCCCCGTCACGCACAAACGAAGAACATGAAATCTCAAATAACAAAGCAGGAACGGGCTCAAAATGGACAAATGTGAATTTATCAAATACATACTACTTCCTCAATGTGTCTATCATGTTTTCACTAATTTTCCATCATGCACATAATACCACGCTCACCAGGTCCAATGAGATCGAAGTTAATCTGTTCAAATAGATCGCACCATGCTCCTTCCAGGCACTTATCATGAGCAGGTTGGTATAAATACTGCTCCATGTACAGTGATTTTCATCATGAAACTATGATGTGAGGATTTGGATCCAGAGTTTATAGTAAATTCTCTGAATGTGGTAAGCACCAAAAGATCGTAATATGAACCTAATGTGGTGGCATGGACCTACCATGGTTATGCTGTGAGAACTCCACTGATGTAACAATGACGCATTGACAACTTATTCAGACCACCATCAATGTTTCTTGTCTGCAATATCTTGTCTCTACTGTAATTGGTTACACCATTACCTGGTCAATGCCATCGTTACTACGTCCTTATCCATAAGTTCTTCTACATCCTAATGTATAAAGAAGAAGCTTGTGTGAACATCAGTAAGCCTTATTGCTTTCTTTATATTTGTAAGTATTTATCGTTTGTAAGTGTTATCAATAGAGCAAGTAAAAAGTGAGTTACTGTATATTCAAGGGATAGATAGAGCAGATTCTATTCATATCTGATTTAAACTTTTTACAGCCAAGGACTTGAAGGAAATGAATTCCACGGGCCTGCATTAGGACAGATTTATTTCATGAATATTTTAAGAAAAATGATGTACAATAATATTTATTGCAGCCATAAAGGTTTCCGTTTCCTGATCTTTCCGCCTCCAGAACATTAATGCCACCTAAGCAGACGTTATTTGAGTCTCTTCTCCATCAGCATTAAATCACGATGTTCATTTACATGGCGATCCCAGCCTAACCCAACTTAGCAGCGTAAAATATAATTCATGTTTCTGTTTGCCTCTAAACTAATTATAAAATTCGACCTTTAAAGTATTGTGTGTGACGAAGTGGGTAGATTTTTAATTAATCATGTACACTGTAATTATTCATCTCACGACATTCACTGCTACACTAATCAATCATTCTGTCCAGATGACTGAAACCCCTTATTGAGCACATGCTTGCAATATCAGACGCCTTTAAATGAATATTTTATCATTTAGGCAGAGCATTAATATTCCTCGAACGAGATTGTGTTAGACCCCATGCTATTTGTTTCTGTATTCTGCGTATTTATTATAGATTATGGTATAACTAAAACACTGAGCATCAATATCTGGACTTTTTAGAACACTCTGAAACAAAAAGGAGATGAAAGGTCTGGATAATTAGAAAGATAATGTTATATTTAAAAAAAAAGGGAAAAAAAGTTTTATGTGGGGAAATGAGTCTGAGATTCAGACTATAATAAGATTCCTGTTGAGGCGTGAAACCGATTAAGCAGTCAAAAAGGATTTGTGCTTTGCATAAAAACTGAAGATTTCATTTCCATTTAGCAGAACGTTACTCATCTGAACGACACAGAAAGCACTCTGATGAGGATTAAACAGTCTGGAATATAGCGTGCTTTAATGCACAGAAATGTATGAATATATGGAAAATTAAAGGAAATCGTACGGCAGAGATCACTGGGGTCCAAGCACTGTGTCACAGTCTATCTATCTATCTATCTATCTATATATATATATATATATACACTACCGTTCAAAAGTTTTAGAACACTTGCAAATGTCTTTTTTTTTGTTTAGTGATTTATTTTCTACATTC
>JAOTRS010000016.1:761852-775282 GCA_028565755.1 Dinotopterus cunningtoni
CGCATACTAACGGAATCACTGCTGTAAAGTAAAACAAACAAACAAATGAACCTGCACTTTACCTTTGAAAAGAATCGTGACAGAGCAGTGTTTCTGTGTAGAGCAAAGTGTGTGTGTAGGTGTGTGTGTGTGTGTGTGTGTGTGAAGCTGAGAGGGGGTGGGGGGGCACGGTGTCAAATTACACGCGCGCACACACACATAATGACAGGCTGAAACAGAGAGGGAGAAAATGGATCTTTAACCTCTCTAATGAGACATTCTTTTGCTTTACACGCGCGCACACGTGTGTTATAAGAAAAAGTACACGCGTGCTTACAAAAAAAAAATGTTTTACACGCACACACATGGTCACAGAGGGAAGGAAAGAAGAAAAACCTTAAAACCTAAGTCACTCACCAGTTGACCAACATGGCAGCATTATTCTCTGCAATGAAAGGAAGTTCTCCATGAACACTCCAGAAGCTGAGCAGGAAGATCCACCACTGTGGCATGTTTGCCTCTTTTCAGAAAGGTTCCACCTGATTGAGAACATCCAAGAAAGCCGTCCTGAATCCCAGAATGGGTCTTCTCCAGCTCATACGAGCATGGGGTAGGTCTAGAGGGGGACAATCTGAATGTGATGAACCCCTGTAATGGAGGATAATATCAGTCCTGGGTACATGATGAGTCTTTGTGAGATCCTTGATATCCGTTTATTTTAATAGCAGTAATTATTTGTTCTTATTTATTTGCTTTGGTAGCTTAGGTCTCATTGTGCTGTATGAGGTTGACCCAGTGTGAGCGACTGGGATGAAGCGAGTGAGTTGGAGAGCTGCAGGATGCAGATTACGACAAGGGATTAGTGAGACGCAAAAATCCGATTTTGCCAGGAGAAAGCAGCAGTCATCAGTGGATTTTCTGTCCGGTTGTCAGTCGTGGCTTAAAGGGATATTTTTTTTAATATATAAACCTTCAAATGAATTCTTGTCCTGTTTAATACATAACTATTATTATTGTTAATACTGTTTTTGTTAATTTTGTACCTTCTGATGCATAAGTGTGAAGAACAAGGATTGACGTGTCTTCATAAAGGAATCATTTGTCCACAGAGTCATTACGGACTCATCGGATTTGTTTTGTCGAGTATTTAAAGGAGTCGTCCGATGTTTTATCCTAATCTCCACCTTACTTCGTATGTCGCATTACAACACTACACAAGTCACACACTAAGAAAAAAACACACACTGCCTAAACTATTTTATTATTGTCATTATCATTTCTATAGCAACAGCTAATTCAAAGGAACGTATTTCATCAATAAAAGCAGTATTTCTGTCTGCTGACGTCTTCTTATAACTCATTCATGAATACTTATGTTCTACAAGGCTTTAATAAAGTAAGAAATTATGTCTGCTTATAAGATTTTCATAACTACAGTAGCTACAGCATCATAATGTCACCGTTATGGGTATTTTCTCAAGTTTCTAAGCTTCTTTATTATTCATATTTCTGTTTATAAGGTTTGCTTTGGATGTTTTGAGTCTTATCAATCATTATGTAATTCTGGTGCAAAGTTTAAATGTCAGTTATCTTGATGTCTTAGTGTCATAACCCAAATATTATGTATATTTTACTAGACATAGGCGTTATATATAATGTAGATGTTATGTTGCCCTATGAACATTACCTTTTTCATTTATTTATCTAAAAATATAATAATGTTTGTCAGATGACTATATAAGACGTATATTTTGCCCTATTTAACAACTGATAAAAACTGACAAATGCTGTCTTTATGTCAGCGACTGTGGGAATAAACCTTTATAAGGATTTAATGTATATAATTGTTGATATATATTGTAAAACACAGTGCTTTAGTGTTCATTGGGCTACATAACTTATACAAAAGCCCTTTATGACAACTGACATAAACTTGCATACATATTGATTATTACAACAGCATGTGTCAGTTGTTTTAAAAGGCTTATGTAGAAGTCACATAGCCCATAGTAGTTCATAGGGCTATATACTGTAACAGCGACATAAGCCATTTATGACAACTGACATCAAAATTAATAAATCTTTATGTCAGCAGACATCTGTTGGAATTATTATTATTATTACTTTATAAATCTTTGTGTAGGATGTATCAGCTTTTATAAAGGGCTTACGTATGTGCTATGTAGCCTTATGAACACTATTCCTACCAGATTTTCTTATACAGTTATACAACATTCCTGGAAATCTCTGTCTCGTTCTCTCTCTCTCTCTGTCTCTCTCTCTCTCTCTCTCTCTGCACTTATCTGCCAGAATTTAATCACACACACACTCCATGAATCCCTCCCTTTATCTATTACTCATCTGCTCATCTGTTCTTCGCTCCCTCATTTATTTTTCTATCCTCTTCTTTGTTTACACAGGCCTCTACACAGTGATGATGGCTCACTTCTACCTGAAGAGAAAGATTGGATACTTCGTCATCCAGACCTACATGCCGTGCTTTATGACCGTTATTCTATCTCAGGTTTCCTTCTGGCTGAACCGGGAGTCTGTCCCTGCGAGGACCGTGTTTGGTCAGTTCGGTCACTTTTACGACACACTTTGTAATCTAAAATATGACGTTACAGTAAAGCTCATAGATAAAAAAAAAATATGAGCCATGATGTCCATATAAGAGCAAACGAAATCAGCAATAAGAACAATTCATTAAGTAAATATATTTGATAGACCGTTCTGTCCAATGCTACAGGTGTCAGATTTTACTTAAAGGGCACTTATTTTGCAAAATTCACTTTTTAGTCATGTGGAGACACCCAGATAGGGCTCCAGTGGGCGGGTACAAACAAATCACCATATTGCCCAGAGCTTAAACAAGCTGATTAGATTTCCTTCCTATTGTGACTTCATATTAGAAGAAGAGTCCTCCCCCCAACTAGTTGCTTGTCTGGTGGTAGCTTATTTACATAGAGACAGAAATGGTGCATTCAATGAGGAGTGAAACAGAGGGAGTTTAAGGTATGAAAAATGAATTATCTTAGGAATACTTCGACTGGAGCATGAACACACACACTTTGGAGAGCCCTGAGACCTGTGTTCACTTGTTAAAGAAATAGTAACATATGGGACCTTTAATGCGTCCTTTTCAGAACACTACATGAGAAAGAAAAAGCTTCAACAAGTTTCTAAAATGCAAACCGTCACATCTGAACTGAGGAGTCAAACAATAGTTCTGGCGTAGGATCTACGACATTGCAGTTCGCCAGCGCCTGTGGACATCCTCTGGGAATCCTGCCAGTGCTGTCCTGGGCTGTTAATCAATTGATACGTCGATATTGCTCATCAAAATGGAAATCGGAATTGACTGGCACAGGCGAATAAAATGAAGAGCTAATCAGCTCAAGATGAAGCTTTTTTAAATTAGCTCTACTGCTCCTGGGTAGCGCTTTAACAAGTGCACGTTATTTCACTTTTCAGTGAAATTCACTTTTCACTATTTCAGTTAAATATGGGAGGGGCTTAAATTAAAATTTGATCAACCAATTACAAACTAAATCATATCATCACTGCTAGCTTTTTCTTTCACTTCTGTGGCTTGATGTAGTAAAGATTAGCAAAAATACTGGTTGCTTAAAACACAAATTTTCTACCAGAAGTCTTATAATATCAGGCTACGGTTATTAGCCAGTTTTGCTAGACCTAGGTTAAACTATAGTTTATATGCTAACTAGTAAAGTGTGCTTGCAAAGTAGCTGCAATTTTCCGAAATGTTATTAGTTAATAATAATAATAATAATAATAACAGAAAATAATAGATTAATATTATTATAAGATAATATTAAATAATTATTATTATTATTAGACAATAATCATAATATTTTCATGATCAACTATTATTATAGGCGCCGGTGGTGTAGTGGTTAGCACTGTCGCCTTGCACCTCCAGGGTCCGGGTTCGATTCCCGTCTCTGTGTACATGGAGTTTGCATGTTCTCCTCGTGCTTGGTGGATTTTCTCCGGGTACTCCAGTTTCCTCCCACAGTCCAAAGATATGCAGGTTAGGATAATTGGCTTTCCCAAATTGCCCATAGTGTGTGTGTGTGTGTGTGCCCTGCGATGGATTGGCACCCTGTCCAGGGTGTACCCCGCCTCGTGCCCTAAGCCTCCTGAGATAGGCTCCAGGCCCCCGTGACCCTGAATACAGGATAAAGCGGTATAGAAGATGAGTAAGTGAGAGAACTATTATTAATACTAGCATTTCTACGAGTATGCCAGCAAACTAGCTAGCCTTATGCTAATAGCTATAATAGTGCACGGTATATAAGTTGATCATTTTGGAGCCCTCTGCTGCCTAAGAGGTGAATTGCAACTGCACCAAATGTATAGCAGTTACTCCATAAAAGAAAAAGAGACAGGACTGAGCAGCATTGTTATTTAGGACGGAGCTTGTTTATGGCTAAAAATTATAAAAGTTAATATATAAATAAACAAATAAATAAATAACACACCTAAAAAAAGGCTAGCTTCACTTCATGGCATATATAGAAATATATTTAAATACTGTATATAAAACTGTGTTTGAGTTATTGTGATAATAAATAAAGTCTAAAGAAAACACTTTCTTAAATTACCTAGCACAGCTTTAATATTTTTTCAACTCAGGTGTTAAATCATATATAAATATATACAATGTAATTTCTTTGAGAAAAGTGTCTTTAAGAATTTTGTTTAAAAACATGTTGTACCTGATTATCATCATCATTATTATTATTATTATTATTATTATTATTATTATTATTCCCAACTTAGGTGATTATTTTAGATTATTTATTATTTAATCTCAGATATTATTACCTTCCCCACTCAGGTATAGTTAGTCACTATATAAAATATCTAATGGTTTAAAAGGTTCTTTATTATATTATAAAGTATAGTTAAATGATGATTCCAGGTCCAGAAACACTTTTACATTACCTACCGCACCTTTAATCCTCTCTCATCCATCCCATCAGGCGTGACCACAGTGCTAACCATGACCACGCTGAGCATCAGTGCCCGAAACTCTCTGCCCAAAGTGGCCTACGCTACAGCCATGGACTGGTTCATCGCCGTGTGCTACGCCTTCGTCTTCTCCGCCCTCATCGAGTTCGCTACCGTCAACTACTTCACCAAACGCAGCTGGGCCTGGGACGGCAAGAAGGCCATGGAGGCTCAACAGCCCAAAGTGAGTGCCGTTATATTGAGACCAACATCGACCAGGTCAGACGTTATGACATGCGGGCAGGGCTGAAAAACGACACAAGGCCCGGTTACACCTGCACAGGAACATTATTACCTCATGAGTTAGTTCATTATAAAATATTTTATAAAAAAATAAAATAAAAATGATAGTATCCTCATTAATGACATTTACTTTTTACTTGTATATTTAAAAGAGCTACGATTCACATAATTCACAATACTACTACTACTGCTGCTATATAATAATAATAATAATAATAATAATAATAATAATAATTTGAAATGTAAAACAAATAAACAAAACTCATTTGCTCCTTATTAAATTAAATGGAGCACATCATTACCACCTAGTGGACAATTAATGCATGAAATGTTTGTCTGTTTATTTATTTATTTATTTAATTTATTAATTTCTTTATTTGAAATCCTTTTGTTCTTCAAGCTGAATGTAGTACATTTAGTTCTGGGTGAATCAGGACTGCGTGAACACTGATTTGAGACGGCCACCTGAGCAGGTCACAAAAATAAATATTCTCCACCTAACTAAAGGAAATAAAAAGCAGGATGTCAATTTTAAAGAAGCATGTTCCTTTACTTTAGGATAGACGACGCCCCCGAGTCGTACCTCGTACCCTTAACCTGCTTAGTAAGCAAGCATCATGCACTCTTGACCTCCTTTCCTGTGAAATCGGACGGGATGATTGGGCCGTGCTCTCCCTGAAATAGGTTTAGTTTTCCGATCAGGAGGCCGTATTTGGAGCTGAGGATGAATATCAGCGGTGAAAACATCTTCAGGCGACTAATTTCATCTCGCAGCAGCGAGTCTCCTGAGAAATCTCACGTTTAAATCATACGACTGGTTTACACTCATCACTCTTGTCTGTGTTCATGTCCTGTAGCAGCGGGGTAGTGATCACTGCAGATCAGGAGTCAGATCATTTCAGTGCAGCGTAGAGCAGCGTGTCTCCTCTAAAGCAATCCGTCTTTTACTGAGTCAATAAATAAAATAATAACAGCCGAGCGGTGACGTCTTCCCACAGTGCAGGTGCAGCTGTACTGCTTTACTGTATACGTTTATCTACAGGGCTTCATCTAACAGCAACATCAGACCACTATACTGTCTGTCTGTCTGTCTGTCTGTCTATCTATCTATCTATTCTTCTTTCTATACTGTAAATATACACATATGTACAGGTACAGTATAGGCAGCACTGTTGCCTCGCACCTCCAGGATTTGGGTTTGATTCCCGTCTCAGGGTGCGGAGTTTGCATGTTCTCCTCGTGCTTGCTGGGTTTCCTCCTGGTACTCCAGTTTTCTCCCAGAGTCCAAAGACCTGCAGATTAGACCATTTGGCATGTCTAAATTGCCCGTGCATGTGTGTGTCCTCTAATGTATTGGCACCCTGTCCAGGGTACCCCGCTTCGTGCCCCCAGTCTCCTGGGATAGGCTCCAGGCCTGTAAAGGATAAAGCGGTATAGACAATGAGTGAGCAAGTCTACAGGTATGTACAGTATGGCGTAGCTAAGAGGGGATTTAGATTCTGTAGGTGATAATAATAATTTTAAGTAATAATAATTTAACCCAATCTATAGAGAACCAACAGCCAACTTATCGCTTTTAATTAAATCAACAAAATAGCAAATGAAAGAAACACTTAATGGGAAGAAAGAGTAAAAGTGTAAAAACAGTGTGAAAGTGTTTTCTCTGTCCAGTGATTTTGTGCAGTGTGTGTGTGTTTGTGAAGGAGTGACAAATCTTCTGAAGGTCACGTCTGAAAAACGTCCGAGAGTGTTCTCACAGCCCTGTCGCCTTCCTATAGACGGACCTCCGGCTGTGCCCCGGTCCGAGCCGTGCCTCCGGTCTGTTTACTCCGGTGGAGAAAGAGCTTGCGTAGTGTGTGCAAGTCCATCCGAGCCCGGTAACACCGGAGACAATGACCGACAGCAGAAGGCGCTGTAGTGCTGAGATGTTAAAACAGGAGGAAAATCGGTTCCCCGGTGTGTCTCAGTATCCACTTACCTCCCTCAACACCCTGACCCCTGACCTCTGACCCCTGAGAGCACTGGCCACTCATGATCTACAGTGAAAGCTATACAGTATATACAAGATTTAAAAGTGTGTGTGTGATCATTGATCTAAAGATGTTTTATGTAAGGAGTGGTATGTTTAGCATTTTACAGGAAGGAGTCTCCAGTGTCAGGGCTTTGTTTTTTTCGAGATCTTCAAAACAGATAAGTTTACAATTTGCATGACGAGCTGTATGGAATTTTACTTTATTTCTTCTAACGAGGGCACGATGGTTGTGTCTCCCAGAAGAAGACAGGTTTCTTTTCAAGTTCCTCTCCCGGGTTATTCTGGGAGAGTTTTAACACCAACGTCATCTCTGAAACGTCATCTCTTAAAAAGAAAAATCTACATTCGGATTTGTGTAAATCTGCTTCCTGACACTGTGTGTTGTTAAAAATGTTGGAAAAATAAAGCAGGGTCCCAGTCGAGCTTTCAACTGGAATGGTCTCTGTGAAAAATTCCCAAATTAGCACAATATGCAAAGCTTGGTTGCAAGCATAATGGTGTGTGTGTATGTGGGTGTGGGTGTGAGCAAACAAGACTAACAGAAGAAAAATATCAAAAGAAATACCTAGCAGTTGTGTGATGATCTTAAACTGTCTATCCATCCATCATCTTTATTTCCATCCAGCCAATTCATTTATCTAACTATTCATGCATCCCATTCATCAAATTTCATCAGTTATTCTACCTACAGTACGTACCTACCCATCTTGTTTATTCTTTCTTTATAAACTACCCTCCATCTGTAGATCCATACATCCATCAATTCATTTGTAAATCTATACCCCCAGTTTCTCCTGTCCATCCACCCATCCATCCATCCATCCATCAATGCATCCCAACTGTCTATACATCTGTACATCCATCCATCCCATTGGGTTCTATCCATCCATACATTATATGTTCTCTTATCTATCCATCATCCATCTACCACCCACCTATACAGGCATGCATCCATCCACATCAGTTCATCTATCCATGCATCTGTACATCCATCCATAATTTGATTGTACACCCATCCATTCCATCCTATCATCCATCCATTCATGCATACCACCCATCCCATCATCTGTACATCCATCCATTATTCATTAATTTTTGAAAGCCTGTGTTGAAGTTACAGTCACAATCCTGACTATGATCATTTTCCTGTAACAGCACAACTTGAAGAGATTTATTTCTGGTATCTTATCCCGGAATGACAAGAATGATATTGTCCTATTTTTATTGTTACATTTTTATTTGTTTTTAGTGTTCCTGTTCTCACTTATGTTAAAGCAGATACAGTCTTTCTTGTTCACCAGCCTCTCTTTGTTTAAAAAAATGCAGATTGTCCTAAAGATGTCAGAAAACACAAACATACAACCCTAACCCTAACCCTAAGTTTACCTCTGACACTGGAGACTCCTTCCACATGTTACATAAAAATCTCCTTACAGGAAGTTTCACCATGTCTGTAATTCTACATGCTTTTTTATCTGTTTCTAAACTCCAGTGTTCATAGAACAAGTCCATAAAATTAAAAGGTATCAGGGTGAGAGTATTAATAGAAACCTTCCACTAGTGTCACAGCTGCTGTTACAGTATGGACCAATCAGAATGCAGATTTCTTCTTTCCTCATCATGGTGTCACACCAGTTGGGTTTCAGTTACATCTGGATCTCTGTTACCAAGCAGGCTGCTACATTATCCCAGACCTAACAAACCCAAATGTCACTTTCTTTTGCAGAAAAAAGACCCGTTGGCGCTATCCAAGAAACCCAACAACACGTGTTCCACTGGCATGAACTTCACGGCCAACATCACTAAAGACTCCGCCATCGCCACCATCTCCAACAGCACCACTGTGCAGATGAAGAGCTCTGAGACCAAGGCCACACCAGACCCCAAGAAAACCTACAACAGCGTCAGCAAAATCGACAAGATGTCCCGGATAGTGTTCCCCGTCCTCTTCGGTACCTTCAACCTGGTCTACTGGGCCACGTACCTCAACAGGGAACCGGTGATTAAAGGAGCAGTTTCACCTACATAGAAAGTTCTTGCATCAGTCTCCTTTCTTCTTTTTTATCCCTTTTTCTTGCCATCCTTAATAAACTGGAACAAAAACACCCAACGTCCACCATCTTGTTATCAATACTGGATTATTATCACATCTCTTCTGCACTTCTCCCCTGTAATTAGTTTTCATTTTGTTCTCAGAGATTGCATGATCAGTCCAAAGCTCTGCAGGAACACCATCATATTGCCATGTCTGCCTTGACTTTCTACTGTATATACTTTTCGATTAGGATTTCAGAGAAGCTTGTTGCGTTCTTCGAGCAAGGGTTTCAGTTATGACAGATCAGTGTACGACTATTCAAAATGAAGAAATAATTTGCATTTGGCATCTACATCAGTTTATTGGTTTAGCACAGTGCCTTGCATAAGTATTCACTCCTCAAGATTTTCTTTTTTTGCAGTTTATAGTGGTATAACATGGAACTGAAGTTTACTTAACCTGCCGTTTAGGGGTACTAATATCATACTAATTGGTAACAAAATAAAATAAATAAAAAAAAAAAAACAGGTGTTGAGCCAGAATATGGGAAAGGGTAATTATGCTAATTACTGTTATGACCTCATACCAGGCAGGAAATGTCAACTCTGTCTTCAATAAACTAGACTTATGGACAAAACTAAAAAAGTAAAAAGAAAGGATTTTTTCCCATCATATTTTGTCTACGCGGACACATCCTGAAGAACCAAGTGAATGTCTGGGGAAAAATTATTTTTTGCATAATAGGTCCCCTTTAATTTAAAGCAATGTGTCTTAAAACAAGCACATTTGTTGATTTCTTAGGTGTTCATAATCAGACACAGATTCTCATTCAGGCTTAGGTCTCAGCTCTGAGCTTTGGTTTACTCAGCATTGTTTTTCTGTTACAGGGTAAAGCTCCACCCCAAGTATCATGTCTCTTTTAAACTAGAACAGGTGATGTTTTAGGATCGCCCTGTGTCCTGCTCCAAACATCTTGTCGTCAGCTGTGACCAGTGTCAAAGTCCCTGATGATGAACAGCCTCCAGAGGACACAATGCTTCCACCATCATGTTTCACAAATGTGTCAAGGCCAAAATCTTCAATTCTTACTATTACCAGATCACAGAGATGTGAGGATTTAATCCAAACAGGATTTCATACATATGACCACTCTTCCATCATGTCCAGGTTGTGGTTGTCCTGTGAACCGGTTCTCCTGTCTCAGCTCTGGATCTCTGCAGCTTTTTGGCCTCTGGGTTGCTTCATTGACAAAGAAATGTCGCCACACAGGATGTTCAACAAATACGGTGTATACATATTGATAATTTTCCAGAACATTGCTTCTTGGTTTCAATAATTCTGTTTAGTTGAATTTATAAGACTTTGGGTTCTCCAAGGAAGAGATGGATTTATACTTAGACACTTTAATTGTCAGCTTAATTCAAATAACTGGCACTTCTGACTTTATGGGTTTTACAGATACTGGGTTTTGGCTTGAGACTTTGGGTTGTTGAGACTTTGGGTTGCCGATCACATGGTCAGGGGTTAGAGCCCCGTCACTGTCAGGTCTCCACTGTTGGGTCCTTGGGCAAGATTCTTCACCCTATGCTCTGTTCCACCCACATACTGCAGGCAGTGCAGATCCCATGCCTGGTTAGAGAATGGTAGAGAATGGAAGGCCTGCAATGTTGCAATCTGGTGTAAAACCTGTGCCAGATCTTGCATGTCAGTGGATCTGATGGTGACCCCTGGGATAAAAGGGGAAAAAACAAAAGGGATATTGGGGGTTGGGGACAATTTGCTGATTTCACTTCCGTTCCAATATTATTGTGTAGCGTCATGAATGTCAATTTATTTCATGCCAGTTCCGTGTTTGAGTTCTGCAACATGAAAGGGGAGGTGAATACTTATGCCATCACTGTCTATGTACATTATCACAAAGTCGGCAATGCCAAATGCTATGCAAAAAGAATTTTTTATTCTATTGGTATTGCAATGCTTATCTTAAAAAAACAATACTGCTTTTGTATGAATGAGCTGGAAGCTTGTGGAGTTTAAGTCGCTTGAGCATTTCGGAGCAGCGAGTGCCGAGGCGGAGCAGACGAATAGCCATGCTAAAAGTGTTGCCTTCTTTTAGAGAGTGCACTTAAAAAAGAAAAAAAAGGGGAAAAAAAAAGAAAAATGATCGCTTTTTAAACGAACTTTTGAGTCTATTTGTTATATAGAGCTTGAAGCCATTTTGAAGTACCGGGCTGCACCTTTGCATTGCGCCTTCTAGTGGCAGCTTTTCTAACTTTTGCTCTTTAATACTCGCAGTATGTGGAGTAAAGGAGGTCGGGTTGCAGTTATGACTTTCAAAAATCACTTGTATATAGGCAGCGTGTGCTTCCGCTTTAATTGTCCCGAGAAAAACAAACGTTGTGCTACTATGCTATGCTAAAAGAACGTGCAGCTAAAGAAAAGCAAAAATGCATTTCTTTCTTCTCACCACATCCTCTCATCAGTCCTCTTAGTGTGTAGAGCTCTAAGTGTTCGACATAATCTTTTTGACATTGTAGTAATACGACTCGCATATAAGCTTATTTACCGCAGCAGAGAGAAAGAGAGAGAGAGAGAGAGAGACAGATTGTTGATATGCTTTAAAAGAAATGCTTGAATTTTTTTTCCTCTGTGCTACCATGGAAACCAATGGGCACCAGTTTCCATCAGAAAATAGATGGCAAGAAATGAAAGGATTCTTGTTTGTTTGTTTAGAGTAAACTACATCATATTGCATATTTTGTGACAGATCTTTAAAAGAAAGAAAGAAAGAAAGAAAGAAAAACTGGTTACTGGTATGACCGCAAAACCAGAAAAGAGAGCTATAGTACTAAGTCTTAAATAGAAAGCAAAAGTTTGTACCCCTTCCAGTTTAAAAAACAAATGAAATTATACATAAAAACACAAATTGCTTAGAAATCTTAAAACCAAACTTGTGCATCCCGGAGGAAGAAGAAAATTCAAAATGAGACAATACCTGAGGAACCAAGAAAAGATGAGAAAAAAACAAGCAAGCAAGCAATAAAAAAGTGATAGATAGATAGATAGATAGATAGATAGATAGATAGATAGATAGATAGATGGGTTTACATTAAGTCCAACAAAAATGAGCAGTCTGTAAAGCTTAAATAAAATGGATTCATTCTTGAGAAATTCAACATCTGTCAATTTTATTTATACACACAGGACTCAGTGTGTTAGATTTGTGTGTGAAATCTTTAAAGAAGAAGAAGACACCTTTTCTAAGCTCGGTTTTTGAAATCTCTTCCGGACGAGACGGTTTAAGACGGTTTCTCAGACTGAGCATATCAGCACACCTTTATAACAGGTTATAACAACATCACAGATTATACACGATCCTGGGAAATCAATAGCTCACCTATCAGGGGTGGACAAATCATACGTTTCTTAGCTAATTTTTAGCTAGAACATATAAGACCATACAGTACAGTGAGCTACTGTAACAGTGTGTTCCTGCTTTCATCAGAGCACTGATTCAGCTAGGAGGTTGTTCTGCTCTTGCATCACTCATAAACCGTTTTCGAGTCTGTCTAGTGTCTTTATTTCTCCTGACTGCTCTACGTTCTATTAGATTTCACTTGTGGGTGTCAGTATTTTAGAATATTCTGATTTTTCTTTTAGTTTTGTTCAACTAAAAAAATAATAATTTTACAACATGTGTGTATAAAAATATGGTTTTGTTAATCATCCAAGGTTGGATTTTTGTTTTAACTGTTTAACTTTTGAACAGATCGTCCCTCAAGCGCTCGTGTTAAATTCATCCAGCTTGTCAAAGCCACTGTGTGTAGTGCAGCAGGCGGTGGGGTTCAGGAAGATTAACCTCTGATACACCTATATATTTCCTGGATATTACGTTTAAGTTTTCTGTGAATTACAAAAAGTAATAATAATAATAATAATAATAATAATAATAATGATAGACTTGATGTCCACTCATGACTAGAATTCAGTCCACATCAGATCATGATGTCTGATTTCCTGTGAAGAAAATGAAAACCCCTCTATCAATTCTGCACCATTAGATAGATAGATAGATAGATAGATAGATAGATAGATAGATAGATA
>JAOTRS010000016.1:818179-842602 GCA_028565755.1 Dinotopterus cunningtoni
CTCCGTGTCGGGTCGCTTGCCGGTTCCGGCTTTATACCGGCACACGTGACCCGACGCCGCTTCCGGGTTCTCTCGCGTTGCGATCGCGCATGCTCGCGAGAGCTTAACCCTGTGACCAACACTTGTCTATGGGGACAAGTAAAACCAGATAGGGCATATTTCCGTGCACAGGTGAGCAGCATTAGCTCCTTAATCATTTCCTTGTTATTTAAAATGCCCCTTTATGTGGCTGCGCTACAACTGGAACTATCCATATGGTTAACTGGAACTAGCCATAGGGCTAAGAGGGACTATGGAAATCTGGAACTAGCTGTATGGCTTTTTTTCAGTGAAAGACTTACAGTAATGGAGGTGAATACTTATGCAAACTCAAACAGTTTTCCATGCTATATTGTATTCCTCCCACTTTAACATTTTCATTCTTTAGCATAACTTTATTCAAACCTGTGGAGATCTTCGTCGGTGGCTCCTGAATGCGTTCAGATTTGATTTCCTGTCTTTACTACAACAGTTCTCATGTGTTCCTCCCCACTCTCTGGTTGTTAAGACCCTGATGGAGGAAGGGTTGGGGGTTTTAGGCTGGGTGCAGAAGCCCGAATAGGCTTAAAGTCCCTTAATCATTAGAGTGCACATTGTTCAGTCTATTTTAGGTCGCGATTTGTTCATTATCTGGAAAGGCTGTTCAGGGCAGAATGTCTAATTCCACCGGTCACGTCTGATTCATGCTGTTTGAGACCTGATCATCTCTCTCATCACATCACGGTGCTGATTCTCAGAGAGCGGATGTCAGGGCTAAGAGCTGTATATTAAGGGTTTGTTTACACAGCAGGCTAAAAATGTTACCTGATTTAATTTGTTTGTCGCATTTGCACTCAGATTTACATTAGTTATTATGCAAGTACGATGAGTAGAGCGGGACAGAATTCACTGAGACGGTGAGATTTTAACTTTGATTCATGCTTAGACTACTAATAAGGAGATATGTCATGTCTTCATTTCTCTCCAAGCAAACAAAAATTTAAATAAAGCAAAACCCTTTCAAACTGTCAGTGAATTTGAAGTTACAGAAAGGTCATTTTCATTAAAATGAGGTGAAATTATTAATTTTTTAAGTATACAGACTATTTGCAACTCAAAACAGAAACGTTGAGAACATTTATGCTACTTAATGACTAAAGAATCTATTGTAGTGTTATGATAGATTCATAACATATTGCTATCATATAGCTTTACTCCTTCTCAGTACATTATCGGATTTTGTCAAAAACATAAAAACCATAAAAGTTCATGCAAATTCAAGAGCATTTTGTGAGTGTCTTGTTTGAATACGAGACTATTTTGTATGAATGTGAGTGTCTTGTGTGAATGCAAGTGTTTTTTTGTGAATGTGAGTGTCATGTGAATGTGAGAGCATTCTGTGTGAATATACGTCTTACAGTATGTGACTATGTCATGTGAAAACCTGCTTCTAAAAGGAGTCATAACTTGTTAAGTGTGTTTATTAGAGATCTTTTCACAATTTGCAGGGATAATAGGAGGATTATTATATTATGCAAATGATTATACATATTAATAGATGTTACTAAAATAGTTTCAGCATCAGAACCAAGCTTAAAAAAAACATTCAAGTTTCACGATGAAAGCTTAGTGCTAAACTTGTCAAACATTGATGAAAGCTGATTCGCCAGTGGTAAAAAACAGGTTATCTTTAAAAAGCAATGTAGCACGTTAATGTTTATCTGACCTCAGCCCCGCCCCCTTTGTATGTGACCACAGAACCTGGTCCTCTGTATGCCTATGTACTGTCTCACGAGGGTTTGAGTAAATACGGATCGCCTCGTAGTACTTATTGGATAAGGACAAGATATTATTGATTAATGGGTTTTACACTCTGATGAGTAGTTTGACAACATACTTGCAATTCAGTGTAGGTGGGCGGAACTAAATGGTTCTTGAGGGTTATTTGGTAGTTTGGAAGAAACTAAGGAATCACAGGTTTCTGATCTCATTGTTTTAAATAAACATGACGATTTAGTTTTATATACAGAATTGATTTATATATTAATTTGTGTGTGTTATTTTGTGGAGGATCTTAGAGTGTTGATGCCTCTGTAATGTCGCTGTTCTTAGTGATGGTGATGGAGGCTAAAGCCAGGGTAGGATGCTGCAGGATCCTCAGCGCTCCGAGCGCAGGACTGTGCTGGTGGCGTTTAAGGAAGTCGTTTGTTTAAATCAGTCTAAAAGAGGAAACTAGGTCAGAGTGGAGGGAAGCCGCTGCATCTCACTTACAGATCCCCGGTTCTTTATTCCACACCCAGCTCGTTAATCAGCCATACAATCACACACTGCTGTAAATAAACCATGCGGCAGCTCAGAGCGAAGGTAGGAAGAGATAGAGTGAGTGTCTCTGACGAGCTCCGCCCCCTCTCTCAGACAGGACATAGTATTAGCAGAGTTAGGAAAGCGGTGTGGAAACTTTTCCTCATCAGCCAGAACTTGCAGGTTTGAGTCAGCGAGGAGCCAAAGAGAAGCTCAGAGTGAAGAAAAACGACGCAAACAACTTCCTGCCAAACAGCGTTTAGAATTAAGCACTGAGTACAGCGGTGCAGAAAACATGCACCGGTCTCATTGGCCCGTCCACAGCATCTGCTTCTGGAACAAACAAACACATACTTTAGACAATACACAGTTTATGTTTCACACATAATTAAAAAATCTCTCCTGCCTTCACTCATTCTTTCATTCTTTTTTCCTTTTCCCCTACTTTTTTGTATCTTCTCTTTTAAGTTTACTTTTCATGATATATTTCCTCAACTCTTTTTTATTACACCCTAAAAAATACTGGGTTAAAAACAACCCAGTTTGGGTTGTCTATATTTCTAATGATTTTTAAAATTGATTTCTTTCTATTTCATTTTTGTCTTTCTTCATTCTTTTCTTGATTGTTGTATCTGTCATTTTTCTTCATTTCTTTCATTGTTAATTTAAAGTTTAAGAAAGGGTGTAAAGATTGTGGAATGAAAGAAAAACTGTGATTCCTGCTCTCTCTGATCGCTTTAATTATGGCTCAGGCATCAGTTTAACCCAACGTGCTCCATGAGGTTAATCAACTAATTATTGTGAAGTTTCCTCATAGTTCACACTTCATGCTCCGGTTTCCTTAAAGAAAGTGTTTCCTGACAAAGCGGTGTTTCCGGACATAGAGCGGTGTTTCCTGATACAGAGTGGTGTTTTCTTAAATAGAGTGGTGTTTCCTGACATAGAGTGGTGTTTCCTCGTACAGAGTGGTGTTTACTGATAAAGTCTTATGATTTCCTGATACAGTGGGGTGTTTGGGTCCAGCGTAAACATGATTTAGACCTTGCACTCTTTACTGCAGGATTTTATTCTGAGATTTCAAGGGCACAGAGAAAGGAGGTCCGGATTAGAAACTCATGGCCTCAGGTCCATCAGAGTTTCTGCTTTTTTTGTAAATAAACTATACTTTTAGGGATAAAAAAGATCATACATGCAATAACCTACTTGCATGTGTGTAGCAAAATGTGTAGTGAATACAATTGAGGTTATGACCAAAGAACCAAAATTCTGTCAGTGTGAGGGATCTTAGAGACTCTAAAACTTTTTTTCAGCTGTTTCCTTCAAGGGGTCGATGCAGCGGAGCATCCAATCCACACATAACTTGGCACAGGTTTTATGTCGGATTCCTTTCCTCATGCAATCTCATTTCCCATTTCCAGGCTTGGGACTGGTACTGCATGCAGTGGCTGGGTAGTATGTGCGGCAACCCACCGACGGCCGAGTCCGAACCCGGATGCTCAGATCACTCCCCTATCAGATTTCAGAGACATCTAAATAAAGAGATGGCAATAAATAAAGCATGCTAATGGACAGAAAGTATTTCCTTATTTCTTTAAACTTAACTGGTGTAATGGATTGGTGGAATGATTGATGTACGCAAACTGTAGGAAAGTAATGTTTTTTATTTAAAACTAAATTTGTAAACTGGCTTTAGGGAATTGCGGGTATTTCAGGGTTCACTTCAGGCAATCATATTCGAAGAAAACGTCATGTCAGGACCTTATTTTCCATCTCTCTCTCTCTCTCTCAAAGCTGAGGGATGGTACTGTATGAAAGTGTTATCACAAACTGGCAGATTTTATTGGCCCATGTCTTGAAGTTTTCTGCTGGCATAGCGAAGGAGAAGACCCGCTCACACTCCTGACTCATCCTCTGACTTCAGCAGACCAAAGTGTGAGACGGAGTGACGCCCTTTTTTCATAAGATGCATTTCTGAGAAAGACGAGGATGAAGCGAGACCTAGCCACAGAAACCCGAGGGAGGCACTAAGTAGGACGTGAGATGTGTGGGTGAGAGACAGAAAGAGATAAACGGAGAGATTACAGAGCGAGAGAAACTAAAGAGTGGGAGGAATAGATAAGATGGCAGAGTGCAGCGTAAGCACTTTTTATGCGACGTTCGAAAGCGTGTGAACAAGGACGTCTCTCTAGGGAATCCCTTTGTAGTGTTACGCAGTCTCGGTATGCGCAGTCTCGGAGCAGTCTACAGTATCTGTCAGTGAAACCATAGTTATAGCTTTAACTCTGACTCTTACAAACCACTTGCACTGGAGACTCCTTCTAAAAATATTACATAAATGTCTAGAGACATGCAAGTATGTGTATTAGCTATGAAAAATGGTGGGAATGTGCATGTGTGTTTGTGTTTGTGTGTATGTGTGTGTAAGGGGCTTATCCAGGGAGTATTCGCATCTTACGCCTGGAGTTTCCCGAGACTCTGCATCCTATCACGATAAAGTGCTTACACCACTCCCAAGACTCACCAAGAGTTTAATTCCCTGTGTATGATTGTATTCATAAGACATTATAGTGAGTCGGACCATAAAGCTGTAGTGGTTCTTACCAGCATATTAAATGTTTGTTTAGCCAAGCAGGAATATGAGACGTGAGAAACGCATTCGCTTGCGGCGCGTTCACTGGGACTCCATATCCGATGCCATGGGAGCAGTTTGCTGTGTCTTTTGCAGAGTCAATGTTTCCGGGGAGTTTTTGTTTGTTTTACTTGCTTTAGTGGCCTCGGTTGGCTTCTCCGCTGTTTTGTTGGGATATAAATAAGGCTGGTTACCCTCCTGAGAGCAGTAGCAGACACCTGGAGCTCGAACCCTTCCCTGCTCACTGATTAAATCTGTTTACTCGGGACTCATGAAACTCCATCGCTGTTCTCAGGGACAGAAATGTCATCGAGGATACACTGTGGTTTCTATAGTAACGGCTCATTCACAGAGACTCGTACAGAGGAAGGTCCGCAGACAAGGATTTAGAAACGCATGCAGTTAAAACTGCGTCACTGATTTGTTTTTGCTGGTGTGGTGTGGTTTCCTGTAACGTGGTGATGTTTTTAGTGATACAGACGATGATGCTTTCAGTGCCGACTTGGTGACGTTTTCAGTGCTGAATTTGTAGCATATTTGCTGACTCACTGATATTTTCACTGACGTGGTGACATTTTTGCTGATGCAGTAACTATTTTGCTGACAAAGTGTTTTTGCTGATGCAGTGACAGTTTCACAGATGAGGTGATGTTTTTGCTGATGTGCTGATGTTCTCACTAACTTGGTGATGGTTTTGCTGATGCAGTGATGGTTTCACTGACATGGTGATGGTTTCACTGACATGGGAATGGTGTTGTTGTTGTGGCAACAGTTTCACTAATGTAGTGACAAGCTTTAACTTAAAGTTGTTGTTTTTTTTTTCAAAAATCTTCAAGACACAGAGGTTTGCCCTTGTTTGTGATTTCATGGCAACGTGCGAAGTGACCCTGGTGAGGGACCGAGTGTTTAATAAGTTTACATTTATTGCATTTGGAAGTCACCCTTGTTCAGAGCGACTTATATTTATGTCATTAGACATCTGAGTGGTTGAGGGTTAAGCTCAATGGGCCAAAAGTGGCAACTTGGTGAAAAAAAGTGCTAGGGTGTGAACCTGTGACCTTCTGATCAACACCTTAATCACGGAGCTACTCCTGCCCGACTGTAGGTAAATAGATAATAGGTATGGCAAGTCATGCGTTAATGAAAGAAGTATATCGAAAAAACAGGCCATAATGCAGTGGCACAGTACTGTATAGGTTAGCACCATGGCCTTGCACCTCCAAGTCAAGGGTTCCAGTCTCTGGGTACTCCCACAGTCCAAGGACGTGCTGAGTAGGCTGGGAAGTGAGTGAGGCCAAGCTGCAATAGGAACCTCATGGACTTCATACCAGTATCTCACCACCATAGTGTGAATTGTTTTCATGTAACAGAATATTTGTTATTATTGAACTTTAGATTTTTATTATCCTTTAGTTTTTCACATCAGAATGTTTGCACACATGATGAGGCAAAATATCCTGTCTCTTTGCAGAATAAATCACACATATGAACCGATAAATTTAATTCCGTTTTGTTTGTGCTTATTTGATCTCTAAACCCAGAGAATTCATCAGAAAACAGTAAACGATAGGGAACTTTTTTTATGCAGCACTTAGCCTACATAATGCGCGAAAAGAGGACAGAATCTCATCTAGAGTCAGATTACGGATTCCCACACTCAGCATTTAGCACAGTGATGTTGAGACTTTTGTTTTCTTTGCATGCAAATCAGCCACCGGAGACACGGCATGACGTTCCTATCGCCTAAATAAGAGCCTAATGCTCTCTGCGCCTGCCCTATTCCCGATTCGTCCGAGCTTCGGTCTGCAGTCTCCCTCCAAATGATAAATGGCACGTGGAATTTAATTAGAGCTGAGGGAGGAGACAGAGCTTGATGAATCTCTATCTCCATTCAAATCAAAAGTGCGGCATGGCACATCACGGGACGGCACGGCGAGGCAATCTCGTCGGATCGAACAGTGCAATGTCTCGGATCCCTGCCCAGGGAATCGTTTATCAGTATGCAGGTCATTTCCGTTGAGTGATGGGAACCGAACAGACCGGGACTCTGCGTAATGCTGTGGTGACTTATCGCGGTCTCAGCGCTCTGAGATTTAAAAACGATCCTGGTGAAATGTAATAGAATTTAATAGCAAGAATTAGACGGGATTTGGCCGCTAAATTGCGTTTGAAGCATTTTTCAATTTGTCTTGAAAAACAATGTGATAATATAAACTCCCTTTCATTCTTTATCTTACATAATTGGCCCAGTCACTCTTATAAGCACATCATGACCATTATAAAGCATTTAGGGAATTAAATAGTCACCAAAATAAAGAAATACACCGCCTTGAGATGCCTGGTGATTCTCACGACTCATGTTAACTGTTTTGATTAAATCAGAGCCAGCGTGCAAACACCAATATGCTTGCAATTATAAAGACAGCTATATGAGTCAGGTACCGTAATCAGAATGTAATTGCATGGGGAAAAAATGGGTTTCATTATGGTGGAAAGCAGCACGAGGCTGAGTGAAGTGGAATCCGGCAGTTATTTAAAGGAAACTCACGGTCAGAACAGGAAGCCAGCACTTTACTGACGTCCATTTTTAACAGGTGATTGTTCTCAGCAAAATCAGACTTAAAATGTGTAAACATCAGTGTTTTATTTTGTGTCCTCTCTGTGTCTCATCTTTCTTTATTTGAAAAAAAGAAGAAAAAAATAACTGAACTCACATTCCATTCTTCATTTCTCATTTCGGGCGAGTGTTCTGGAAGACAGGATTCTGTGAATGGATTTCTGACCTGACAAAGTGTTATGTCTGCTCAGACTGCAACAAGAAGGCGTCTGCATATCATAAATAAACTGTCTGCAGTGTACAGTCTACTGAAATGCACAGAATACTGGAGATTATAGTGTTTGGAATACTGAAGTGTTTGGATTACTGAATTGTCTGAAGTATATGGAACCTTGGACTTTTTGGAATACTGAAGTGAATGAATTAGCGGATTGTTTGGGATACAGAAGCATCCTGAGTACTGATACTGATACGTACTGATACATACTTCGGAATACTGATGTCTATTGGAAATAGAGTGTTTGGAATACTGAAGTACAGTTAAACCTTGGATTGCGAGCATAATTTGCTCCAGAAGCATGCTTGTATATCAAAACACTCGTTTACCCCTGAATTTCAGTAAACCAGAACAAATACAACAAAAAGTTATTTAATAAAAACAAAAATAGAAGCACCAGCCGTTCAGTGCTGATGTGCAGCTTAATATGTTGTACGCCTCGGATCACTGATTCCAGAATAAAAAATAAATAAATAAAAATTAATTGACGTGTTGTTGTGGATCAGGTTTTAGTGTCAGTGTAATATCGTGTAGAGATGAGTTAATCATATCACACGACCCTCGTATTTACTGAAGAGCTTTAAAATTCACTGTGCAAAAAAAATAGAGGAAAGGGGTGATTTTTCTTTTTTTTTTTGCCGACGTTGCTCTGAATGCAGATGTGTTTAATTTCAGTATTGACTCACCACTACATTCTCATTTACTGTGCTGACAGAACGAGGCGCAGCATTGTGCACTGACCTTTATTACACGTCCTAAAGTTTCCTCTTTAACCACATACCATCACCATCTGGCCTTTTATTGTTTTTTTATATTTTTTTTTACAGCTGTAATAGTCCAGCTAATGATAATGATAATGATGTCATCGCACGTGTTTTCTCTCCACCGTGCCGACCGGGCCTGGGGTAATGTTCTGTTCTTTGTGCTCTCCCTTCGGATTTCAGCACAAAAGGTCACAGCTATGGCACAATGGTGGTCCTGGTAATTGATATGACTATTGAAATGAGACGGTAAAATGAGGAAAGGTCAAACGACTGTCAGAGGTGTTGGAAAGCAGAGCAGATGTGTGACACCCGCCGTTAATCACTACCGCCGATGAGGACGTGTGCGCATTATTATTTTTATTAGTTACTTTTTCAAGAGCAAATATTATCCTTTGACTCATTTCAGAGAAAAGGCAAATATTTTGTTCTATTATTAGAAAGTAAAGATGCTACAGATGCTCTACGCTTCTGTTCCATTAATCCAGCCCATGTTTGGTAAGTTAAAAGGAGTCTTAAGACGGCTTGTGAAGGCTCATGGTGGATTTTAGTGAAACTGGATGAAATGGATAAAAAGAATAAGGTGCACTTCAAAGAAGGGGAAGAATAACGAGGCCATTAGTCCTTACAGCTCACATTGGTCCAAATATGCTGTTTTTATCCCCCCTGAAACACACACACATATTTCGATCGAGCTGCTTTGATTAGTTTACGATCGTTTGAAATGAAAATTCATCGAAGGATGTTTTTTTTTTCTTCTTCTTCTTGTTCTTTTGTTAATGCTTTGGTTTTGCACCCAGTACGTCCTGGTCTCTGTCTCTAACGACTCCTGTGACTAAATGTCTGGGATCACAGAGGAGACTCCTCATTAGCTGCTAGTAATTGTGTCTCAGCTATACAGGAAATTAATTTTTAAGCCAATATAACAGTTTCCCTGATTAAATTAACTTTTAATTACATTGTGTTCAAAATCAGTCTTCAGAGTTAACTTGTATAGGTAATGTTAATGTGCTCATTGCTATATATAAATTATTATTATAAACCAGGATCGTAAAAATTACATAAATTAAATGATTTCAAAAATAATATTGACCTCAGTGACAGGAGCCGTAGTACTGCTTTAACTTCTGAATAAAATCTGACAAACAAAGAAACAAACAAAACCACACATAATGTCATCACTTTTACTCTGTTCTCCTACATTTACTTTTGTAAAAAGAATTTTTAATTGTTTTGTATGTACATCTTAAGTGATTTTTTTAGACTACACTTGCTAGCATGTTTGTCTTTTCTTATTAACCTTAAAAGATTTTTTTGTTTGTTTGTTTGTTTAATTGAGTTTTAATTGTGTTTATTTCCTTTCTGTACATTCTTCCTAAATTATAAATGTAATTCTTTTTTATTAAGATTTTGCCTGAATATAATAAAAAAATCATATTTAATTTTGCCCAAACAGAAAAATTGATTAATAGGTGATTTTTATTAATCATTAATAATTAACATGATTATTATAATAAGGCAAATAATATCCACCTAAAGCCAAATGACAAATACTCTGGGAGATCTGGGAGAGTGTCATAATCTACTTATGAAGTCCCAATGACTTCCGCACTGCTTCAGTGTCTTTTTGCCCATGACTATGTTTCAAATTGTTTTAATTTCTCCCAAACCATGGGGAGCCGTACCGAAGTCTGATGTACTTCCTGACTGTGTGCTTCTGATTTCATGCTACTTCAGGATGATATTTTGTAATGTCAGGGGAAAAAATTGGTATTGTAAATGTCCCTTATTTATCCCCGATCCCATTTTCAAAAAGTCAAATTTGAAGATAAGTCACTATAAACTTTTTTACATTAACAGAACATTTTAGAGCTGGTCAATAAAATTCAGCTCTTAGTAGCTGGAAATCTATTATGTAAATGACTTATTTATTGTCGGCTTTTTAAACAACTCTGTATACACTTTTTCATCTTTTTTACTGTTTATTCTAAACAAATTTTTGATTGTTTGTTTGTTTGTTTAACCTTCAAAATGGTGCTGAAAGCTAAAAACCAAAAGTTTTAGTTGCTGTACATTTATTAAATGGAGTCCGGTCTTCCAGTAAACCTGGTGTTGAATTTGTTGTCTGATTAAACTTATCAGGTTTTGAAGTGAAAAAAAAAGAGAGCTGCGGGTCAGCTGTAAAGCCCAAGGTCAGGTCTCCAGACACGTTTATTATTTGGAGTCAGCAATGCTCAGAGACACGACTTGAAAATCCCAGGGCCTGCTGTATTCTTAGAATTACATTTCGTAAGTGCATCATCAAACCTGCTGAAAGCCCCGTGCAAGAGGCAGAGAGCGCTAGTGAGAGAAACAGAGCGGAAGCTGAGTGTTTACGTGATCACGGGTTCATTCAGCATTCAGAAAACACTGTTTTCCACCATGTCTCGAAGTCAGTAGAATTGTGCGACTGTCAGAGCTGCTGTTCCAGAAGTTTAATCAACACATTTTGACCAATTAGCTTCCAGAGTTCAGCAGCATTGTGCTGTCATATGGAGTGTGGTATATTAATATAAATGTGTGTGTATGTCTGTGTGTGTGTGTTCCAGGAGTATCAGATCGACATCATCTTTGCTCAGACATGGACAGACAGTCGGCTCAGATACAACAGCACCATGAAGATATTAACGTTAAACAGTAACATGGTGGGACTGATCTGGGTCCCGGACACTATTTTTAGAAACTCCAAGAACGCAGACTCGCACTGGATTACCACACCCAATCAGCTACTCAGGATATGGAATGATGGGAAAATACTTTACACTCTCAGGTACGTACCATGTCTTTATCCTGCTGCACTCATTATAGCACGAAGCCTGTGTTTATACCCAGGTAGATTCACTATCACATGTTAGCTGTGACAGATTTCAGGAACGTCAGTGATGACAATTTTGGGAAAGATGTTAGTAAGGTCGGTTATGTTAACGTTGTCACTGAGGTTCATTTTGTGACAAACAATGTTTTGTCAATGATATCAGTTTTATGATAATACTATCATAGATATCAGTGTTGCTCCAGATGTCGGGAATGTCAATTTTGTTCCAGTTGTCATGTTTGTCAGTGTTGTTCCAGATGTCATGTTTGTCAGTGTTGTTCCAGATGTCATGTTTGTCAGTGTTGTTCCAGATGTCATGTTTGTCACTGTTGTTCCAGATGTCGTTTGTTAGTGTTGTTCCAGATGTCATGTTTGTTAGTGTTGTTCCAGATGTCATGTTTGTCAGTGTTGTTCCAGATGTCATGTTTGTCAGTGTTGTTCCAGTTGTCATATTTGTCAGTGTTGTTCCAGATGTCATGTTTGTTAGTGTTGTTCCAGATGTCATGTTTGTCAGTGTTGTTCCAGTTGTCATATTTGTCAGTGTTGTTCCAGTTGTCATGTTTGTCAGTGTTGTTCCAGATGTCATGTTTGTCAGTGTTGTTCCAGATGTCAGGGACATTAGTGTTGTGCCAGATGTCATGGATGTCAGTATTATTCCAAATGTCAGTGTTGTTCCAGATGTCTGGGATGTTAGCATTCTTTCAGATGTCAGGGATCTTACTGTTGCTCCAGAAGTCAGGTTTTCCAGTGTTGTTCCAGACTTATGGCACATAAGTGTTGTTTCAGATGTCAGATTTTTCAGTGTTTCAGAGATTTTTCAGTCAGGAATGTCAGTGTTGTACCTACTGTAAGTGGTATCTGTTTATACTCTGTATCTGTACATTCTCATGTGATCTAATATTTTTTTTGAGTTGCTCCAAATTCCAAATTGTGGAGCAAGATCAACAAAACCCTCCATCATGCTGGCAGGAACATGATTCTGACACTCAGGTCTGGGGCTCGTACAGGGTGTGTCATATTGAGGGCAGAAGCAATGGCTCATCTTCCACAGCTCAGTGGTCAGAAAATCAGGAAATACAAAGCAGCGGGAATTGGAATTGGATTCAGTGTCTACAGCACATGTCTAAACAAAGCGTTGGATGTCGGTGTATGTACAGAGACCAGGTGGGGGCAGGTACAATTACTCTTAGACCACTAGCACAAATTCTCCATTTGGAGTGGGACCTAAAAATAAATATAATAAATGTTTGAGTCAAATAGCTGCTTAATGAAAAATATTAAAGTTTAAGTAGATCGCCAGAAGAGGGTTTTAATTTAAAACTTGAGGTGACACGTTTAGATGGATTAGCTAAAAAAAATCTCTTCTTTTTTTTTAAGAAAGAAATAAATTAACAAAAAAAACTCTTAATGGCTGAAAACTGTTATTAGGATAAAAATAGTTGACTGCCATAAGGAATAAAACACTGTACATAATGTATAAAGTAACAAAATGTCTGGATAGCGCATTCACCCTGAATTGATTATTTTCCTATAAGAGCATGTCATGAAGAGTTACGTTTTCCATCCCAGGAAAAGTCCCTGTTACTCTACAAAGAGTAGCGTATTAGGATGTATTAGTGCTGCTTGTGATTAACAGAAAATTAATTAGCACCTGGATTCTGACCAATCAAAATCCAGAACCCGTTAGCGCTGTGGTATGAGTGACATTAAAATCTGCCTACATATTAAAGATCCTAGCCGAATATTCTACGTCATGCTTGAAGGTGATAATTAGTTTACTGTTCCAAAGTATGTGTTTACAGACAGGAAGAAGCCTTATGAATATGAATAAATATAACCCCTGGCAGTGAATAAACAGCTCAACTCCTCATTCCTGAGCTCAGACCTGGACCCACGCCTGCCTCCTCTGCTCTGCCAGCACTCGAAACTTTCAGAGCCTGCAAAATGCCACCATGGTTTATTCCGATTTAGCAAAGCAGAAACGACTGCAATCAATATGGAGAGTGACATTTGATGGCTCCTTTCACCCGCCGTGTTCTTTCGTAATAAACCAAATATCACTAAACGAATCAGAATATTGATAGTTGACAGAGCTCCATATGGGAGCCTCGAGCTAGCCCTTGTCCCAGATCAGCTTTGTCCATGGCATTCACCTCTGAACCCAGAGCTCTGCTTGTCTTCCCACCAATGAAAATCTTCACGCGAAGCAAGAGAAGTCTCTGCTTGCTCCGACTAGAGCGTCTACACATGCCCAGGCTGCATACTTCGGCACAGCAAGCCCGGCGCGGCAAGAGACGAATTAACCGAGCAGCAATCTTCCCGAAATACATTCTGCACCTGCAGAGCACCGCTTGAAATGTGATTGTCTGTGTTTTCACATGGCTCTGACGCCGCGGTCTTAAAAAAAAAAACACTAACGCTGTCTGGCGTGGCGTGTGTGCCGATTTTCAGCTGTGTCTGCCACTGGGATTTGGAGCTGGCTTTCTCAGAAATGTTCGCTTTTGTTAAACAATATTATATCCCAGCTTCCTCCTGAAGCATCCAAAAAAGCAACGAAATGAGGGTTTAGCTCAGCTTGGATCCAAAAAATAAAGGAATCAGCAGCCTCTCTGGTATAGCTGATCTCTTTGCTAGGACACAAAATCAGAACCACAAGGTTCCTTGGTGCATTAGTGTCTAAGATGCTTTTTTTTTTGTTATATAAGCAATTACCACTTCCAGAGCTCCCAGTACCGTGACAAGCTGCGTTTGTTTTTCTCTCATTAACTTTAAGCACAGGAAAAGAATGGGAAAAAGAAAGGCTTGTTAGGTGTTTCAAGGACTTTCCACAACATTAAACAGACAAAACCTGTCCAAACACATAAATACATACAATTTGGTCTCTGTTAGCATTTTGCTATGGTATAAGAGTAATAAAACATATTTCCCAAAATATATGCAATGATCAGCCAAAAATACTATTAACACATTGACTCTAATTAGACACCAGTAAACTGTGTCCTTTTTGTGTCCAGATATCCCTGGTTGCAGCCATTTTCTTTTATACAAGAAAATTCCAGACACATTTGTACTATGATTTTTTTAAAAAGTGTTTTACATTAAGTTGTCACCATTGTTCTAGTTATTAGTTAATTAATAGCGTGATATTCTGTAGCTTGGTTATTTTTTGTAAAAGTATCAGACCATACAGTCTGTAGTTTATGACAATGCTGTGGGGTTGTAAGTGAGGAGAGCGAGGAGAGCGAGGAATGAGGATAATGATGGGGAACCCCGAGCATCTCAGTGTCCTGATTCTCATATCTAGGGCAGAACTGAGCTCAGTGACCATGCACATGTCAGGATCCAGCTCTTTTCTTGCTCTGATGTGTGTTTGTGAAAGTAGAACAAGGGTATGTTCAGTCTTGCGCGTAACCCTAAGACGGAAAACGTCCATGCTGGATGACTTCCTGCCTGATCGGAGCTCGCATCGCGTTTCAGCTCTCAGACTAGGATGTGCTGGATGAAGCGATATTAATCACTCTGCAGTCAGCGGGGATGGTGGAGCTCTTTAGAACCTCAGGGAACAAAGACCTCTGACTGTGTCCCTGGCAGGAAGACTTTGCTCAGGCTGAAATCCCTGCCTGCTTTAATTCTGTTAACACATATTTATTTAATATTTATTTATGAGAAGATGAGCCAGAGAACATTTAAGCTCACATCTGCCCTCATTAGGGAAATCCATCTTGGCAGTTTGGCACACTTTAGAGTGGATATGTTCACCAGAAATGCAGGAAATTTAATAAAATCTTTTTTAATCCCAAAAATGTGCAAAATAGTGGGGGGAGCAAATGCTTTGATTAATCAATTATAATGGCAACTTTGGTGATTTACAGAAAAGAAAGTCCCTTCTGGAGCATAAATGGTCTAAATCACAATAAAAGTGTCTTTTGGTCTTTTCCCAGTCTTTATTTGTCTGGTTCGGGGTCCACAGTAGCCTGTGACCCTGTTGTATTTGAGTTTCTGGAGTATTTTAGACAGATTGAACTAAAATACTCCAGTCTGGCCATTCTCACTCATCAACACGATGTTTCTCAGTAGAAGAACTGCAGAAGAACATGGATACACAGTCAGTCATGCTGCTCTTAATAAAAGAGGGAATAACGGTTTATAGCTGCTCTAGCATAAGTGAGAACAAATGACTAAATCATAATCATTCAGAAATTCCTGTTGTATAAGAGCAATAGAAGACTACAGGACACTCTGCTACAGGAAATGAATTAATGTCATCATGGAAAGAATGAATCTGCTTCATCACACCACCCTGTCACTGATTATTACCCTGTGGCAGCACCGCACGCTGTGTGTGTTTTGTCTAAGTTCAGTATAGCATATTCTATCTTTTAATGAATCTCCCAGAGCCATTTAATAAAGCTGATCCGATCAGACACAGGCGTCCACACTTTCATGTAGAGCTTTCTGAGGTAGACATGTTCGTTTGGCAACCAATTTATCTTAATTATAGCCTGTAAAAATGAGTGTATATAAATAACATGCACAGAAGCGGGAGGTAGGCACGCCTCTGCGTGGTGATAAACACCTTCCCTGTGATGGAGTCATATTCTTTATGATTTATATTCGACCTATTATCCAAAATGAACTTTTCAGCAATTTTTAGACATTCAAATGGCTCTCTAGTGTCAGTGTCAAAATAAAAAACCTTTTTTTTTGTCCTTTTTTCATTAGTGTATTGGCCTGGGGTTTAAACAAGCTTGTTAGATTTTAGCCCCTTTTGAGGCCTCAAATAAGAGAGCCCCTCCTCTGGCTTGTTGCTTCAGTTCTGCTGTTCCCTAGAGGGGCGTGGCTCAGCAGTAGCTCATTTACATAGACACTGAAACAGTGCTTTGGGAAAAGGAATAAAACAGAGGGAGATTAAAGAAATGGGAAAAAATGGAACGTTTATTATCTTGTATAGTTGATGAAAATCTGTACACATAACCTTCTGCCCCCAATAAAACACCGGTCACTTGGAGTAAGGCAACTCTGCTGATTACTTTTACATTTACAGTAACAGCGGCAAAAAACAAGATGATAAACTCCAGCAGTGTTCATAAATAAAATGATCAATAAAATACTGTGACTGAGATATGCAGTGGAACTCTTTGACATCCTAAGACTAAACAAATATTTTAATTCATTTTAAAAGCTTGCGTTATGTTTTTGCGCGATTATTTGTTGACAGTGCGCTTTTGACAAAGACACCAACGAAGAAGAAGCGCTTACGTCACCCACAAAGTGGAAGGAGACACAAACAGTTAGCTGTGTATTGATTTGAGGGAGCGTTCTGTTGCAAGCTGCAAAATGGAAGGGAGCGATTAAAAATATCAGCGAGTCAAAAGAAGAAGAAACCAGCAAGAGAAAACGACAGAAATTGTCAGTAAAGGCTTATGTAATACCTGAGATGTAGATTTTGAAACTTTTAGTTCTGAAAGTTAAGTTGCACACCTTAGTGTTTTTGTATAATTATTTATTTCAATGTGTGTCTTAGTTGTTTTGATCCTTAAAGTCATTTGAAATACTTTTTTTTTTTTTTTTTTGCATCCGAGAAAAGGCTTTAAAATAAGAATGTATGGCACTGTAATGCACTTAATCCATCTCAGGCAACTTTAATACCCCTAATCTTACCTACGCGGATTTAGCGCGGTGGCCGAAAGTACCATGCATCATGATTCACCGAGAGTTTTGATCAAAACTCTCAGATCAAACACTGCGATTACATTTCCATCTTTCCGCGCGAAAAATGCAACTTTTTAAGCCGCCTTAAAAACATGTTTAAACCTGTTTAATTTTTTTTTTCTCTGTTTAATGTCAGCGGAACGTCAGCGGGCAGTCGCGGCGGCTCATGGTGCCTAATATATTAGCTCTTCCTTGTATTGTGAATAATAACAATGTTTATTTTTGATAAAATGCTGTATGCAGTTAAAAAATAAAAGTTGATTTTTCTAAGAAGCAACCCAATTAATCTTTGTTTCTCTTATATATTTTACTTTGATGTTTAATTAAGCAAAAGTACATTTTATCCGATTACTCGATTAAATTTTTGGTAGAATACTCGATTACTAATATATTCGATAGCTACAGCCCTAATTCCCATAGTATCGTCCAACTCTTTCTTCTGTCAATGGATCAAACACCTCTCAAAGTGTTTTTTTTTTTTTTTAACTAAAGAAATGTAATAAAAATAAAAGTTTTCATTTTTAAATGTTTAAAGCATTTAGTGTAGCTGTGTTTTGTGTTGTGGAAGATTCATGAGACATATTACTTACGTTATAGCAGCTATAAATGCTCACTTCCTCACTAGCCTTTCTTTTTTTCTTGAACACAACTTGAAACGGCATTCATGGACACATGGAAGAGTTCTAGTTAAGTAATTGTCTGCTTAATTTATAGTTTTTGTGCCGTAAAATGCTGTAATGTTTATACATCTTTCAGAACTTTGTACATTTATAACTCCGCTGATTTCAGAACTAACTAACTGCGACTAGTGGAGCTGGCGACAGACAGCGTAATTAACAGCGGTGACAGTAGTTTTAAACTCTTAGCGGTATGTAACCAAAAGGTGAGGAGAATAAACCATTGGGGAAGTGGACAGTCCAGAGAAACTTGATTATTTTACCTTATATTTCCACTTATTACACTTTAGAATATTCACTCTGTGATTCTGGGGTCAAAACCCAAATAGCGATAAATGGAAAGCTAGTGCACTATGTCGGGTGTACAAATCCCTTGTCCCACACACCAAGTAGTGTCCTTGTCAGGGGATTACAGTAGTTAGAACCCCTGTAAAGAGGTAAAGTGATGCATAGAGTTTAATATTTTTCCAGCTTGTTAAGTTTTTTTGTCTTTAATTAAATTTGAATCGATGCTAAACCCCATGCGCGCACATGCTCGACACTGTCTAACCAATCTGAATGCAGAATCTATTTAATCCATGATTTTTGCAGTCACAGACAGCTTTCACGCACAGAGTTTCTTGTTCGTTTTTCTTCTAATCTCAAACTTCTGCTGTTCCTGAACTACAGAATGAATGCGAGTGCGCGTCTAGTTTTCTGCTTCAGTTGCTCGATTAATTATGAAGACGGAGAGTTTGGAAACGCTCACTTGCAGTTATAATCCTCAGAGAACAGATCGTTATGTAATAAATTAGCGAAGCTATAACGTAAGATTAAACCCGATTTAATTGAACACGAACATCTGTTTGCAATTTTTTTTATTGTATTAATTTTGCTCCTTCTATATTTTAAATTTTTTTCTTGCTGGTGTCTGTGTGTTTTTTTTCCTGACAGACTGACTATAAACGCTGAGTGTCAGCTGCAGCTCCACAACTTCCCCATGGATGAACACTCCTGCCCACTCATCTTCTCCAGCTGTGAGTGTCTGCAAACACACACACACACACACACACACACACACACACACACACACACACACACACACACTATGGATGTCTCAAAAGCAGCCAGTCGACCGTTTACTACCTTTTTTTCTTTAAAGAGAAAGGCGCGCCTTCACCTTTATATTATTCTGTATCTATTATTCCTTCTCATCCTAATCAGCCGACATAAACATGTCTGTCATAAACACTATTTGCACAGGATTCATTCTCATGATGTGTACGTCATCAGTGATAAGCGATCTTTATGTAACTACGAATAATGTACACACACTCATCGTTATACTCGTGCCCTTTACACACACCTCATGCTAATATAATCTGATAAGCTCTTGCTGTCACTTGATCATTCGTAGGTCACATGACCACAATATAAGTAGCTGTATCTGGGAACTTGCCTAAAACCTTCACCTGAGATGCCGTCTTCAGCTCCTCCATATTCTGCAATTTTTCTACCGCAGTTTAAACTCGGTTTGTTTCCGTCCATATAAAAGACATCAAGAACTTCCTAGTTTGTCCTTAAACTAAAAAAACACCCGTTCCTAACGAATATCTCAGAATCTTTACCAACATGCCAGCTTGGATGGGATACACTGTATATCAGCTGGAGTTATCTTAAACACTGGTTGTGAAGCCTTTTAGCTACCTAGTGTAAGTTCGGAGGTTTGCTCTGACTGCTTTACCGTTTATTTTATTGCGTTGGATAAACATTTATTTGTTTTTCTCATTTTTTCTCATCAAAGTCTTCTCAAGTTTTTGACTTTAAACTTTTGAATTTTATTGAATCTTGTTTGCAGCTTTTTTAAATTTTACAATCTACAATTTTTAGGTGCTTTATTTAAAATGGTGTCAGTTTTGAAAAGCACACTTATAGATAGGAGCCTCAGGGAACAGAAAGCATATTATGGGATGCTTTATTTTTGTGGATCTTTAAGCTTCAGACATCATCTAACTTGACAGCCAACATGATAGTGTGCCTCTGCCCTATTTATATTTGTGTGTGTGTGTGCGCGTGTGTGTGCGCGCACAGTGCATAAGAATATACACCCGGTGTCCAGTTCATGTGTGAAAATAATTTTTCATACTCCCAGAGCCGCTCCTTCACATTCCAAGTCCTGAAACATGCCCCATGCCATCAGAGAAGAAAACATCTATTGATGTGATCCTCTGGTCATTCAGTACATTCAGGTGGTCAGCTGACATCATTTTATTGCCACATAACATTGCTGAGTCTAGACCTTATTACTAGATTTTAGTTTCTTTTAGACGACCTAAACTCACAGATTACAACAAGGTGATATTGTTCGTCCTTTCATTTCAGTACTGTATATTTTGGTGCATACTGTATCATTGGTGGTTGTCTGTAGTTTGTCGATGCAAAGAATACTACTGAGACGGTGACTTTTTTGGCCAGCTAGTGTACGCAATTTGGCCAGACTTGAAGATAAAGGATTTTGCGAAAATCACAAGAAAGTCTGCTGCGTTTTTTTTTTTTTTTTAATAATATTGGAGATTTATTGAAAGATTATATGGCATGCAACTGTACAGTTTAAATTAGTGTGTGTTGGGGACAGGACTTGGTGACGAGGTATTATAGAAAAATAATGAATCTTAAACTGATGAGAATAACTACGCTTCATCACATTACATCACCCTGTTGTGGATTATTTTCACAAAGCAGCACAACACTGAATGTTTTGTTCATTATATAATCAGGGTAAAGACGTTTATAGATTAATTAAAATGACCAAGACACAGTTTGGTCTTATAAAGTTAAAACACTATGAACACTGTATTGATGAAACAGTTTCAATGTCTGGCTTCTAAAAATAGCATCCCTAATTTGCCCCTGCTCCAGCAGAGTCTCAGGAAAGCCGTGCCGTATAAAAATCGAAAGAGATATTGAGGAAACACTGAGCTTGTTCTCGGTGTTAACCCGTTGAGACGACCTTCATTTCACAGACACTGAGAAACGCTCACACTGGGTCAGCTTTTGTTCATTGTCTCTTGAGCTGAAAGAAACTGCCAGACGAAGACCTACAGCATTTCCTGGACCTGTCTGGAATACAGACGAGATGCCTCTCAGAAAAGAGAGAGAGCGAGAGGGAGAGATGAGGAGGAGGAAAATGTTAAATGGTTCTTCAGGCACAGCAGCATCCTCATCCCTTGTTGACTGACTCTCATCTCCCAGGTGATGACCCCTCGCTATTCCCCTTTCTCAGAATGCGCAACATCCTGAGTGGAACATTTTAAATAAACGCTGAAATGTAAATCACGGTTAATGCCCACTTGTCTGGAAACTGTAAATCAGCTCCTCCTGGTACAAGTACCCAAATCACAGTGAATGTATTCTCGGGTAAATTGCTTATAGCAGGCTGATCTCCATCCCGAGAGGAACGCCGGCCAAACGGATGATTTTAATATTTCACACATTGCTGCAGAGCAAAATAGTTCTTGGAAACAGGTTTTGGGAAGCAGATATTCACTGCACAGCGTGTCACTGTTTCAGTGTCACTTCTAGCCAAATGTTCAGCTTATTTCCATTTCCTTATACCACAGCAGCGTGGAATTCTCATCTCCAGTGCTGATTCATTTCCTTATAGGTGGTTCACATTAATGCACACGTTCTACTATTGTTAGTACCATATAGTTTTTATGGTAACTTCAGAAATGGATTAAACCAGTGTTGCATTGCTGTGTATGTCTAGTTTGATATATACATAAAGTGAAGCTCTTTCACTGTATCTACTTGATCTACTTTGTGCTGCTGCTACATGATTAGCTGATTCAATAACGGCATAAACTGCATACTGTAAAATAGAGCTGGACAAACCCTCCTTGACGTCACACACAAGTCTCCTGAAGTGCTCCGCTGTGGGAGCTCTGGTCGTCGCCATCTTGGCAGGAGCTGACTCCGCCCAAACCCCAGCTAATCCATAAATGGGCATATGGGCCGGATGGATGGAGCTTGGGAGTTAGTTGGAATACGCCTTCTTACCTCAGCTACCACAAGCTAGCTTAGCTTTTAGCTTAATGTAATTTGAACTGATGAGTTACTTTCAATTGACCCTTGTACAGTTTTCATGAATCAAAAATCTAGCTATGGAGAACGAAACCATTTTTTTTTTTACCAGGCTGTAAACATTTTGGACAATTTGAACATTTTAAAAGGAGTCTCTATGGGAATTGATTCACCTTTGGAGCCAGTGTGGTCATTTGAGGAACTGCACTTTTTTAACACTTCTGGTGAGGAGACGTGATTTATTTTACGAGATTTATTTCTTGCATGGTTATGGGGTTATAACTCAGCATTTATTCTGAATTTAGCCAAGAATACTAACATGCTAATCATATTATAATGATTATAAGAGCTTATAAGAGCTTATTCCAAAGAAAAATAGCACTCGTGAACATTCTCACAAAGCTAAATTTTGTGTTTGTTTAGGGATATAACTCGGCTTTCACACAGCTGAATGCAAGAGAGTGCTGGAAAGTGTTAGCATGCTAACATCAACTGTAGGTTTTGTGGATGTGGGAGTAATAATTAAAATCATTGAAATATTAGTTTATTATTATTAAGAAATATTGCCTAATGAGCATTTCTGAAGATTTTCTTGCCTGTCAATCAACCAATATAAAAAAAATAGTATGGGAAATACACTTTGATAAACTGCTACGTGCAAGTATGAGCAAAATCTTTTTCTACTGCTATACACACCGATCAGCCATATGTGCCCCCCCGCCACCATAACAATGATGCACTGTATATTCTGACACCTTCCTATAACAACCAACATTAACCTTTTCACCAGTTTGATCTACACTAGAGCATTTATTGGATGACCCTGTCACCAGCTCACCATTTTTTACTTCCTTGCATCCTTCCTTCCATGGATGTTCCTGGTCTGCAGTGGTCAGGACATACTGTACCAAAAGTGATCCAAGGAAGGAAAACCTGTAAAATGGTGACAGGGTCATAGGTGGCCAATGGCCTGTGTAGTCTGATCCAATATAAGGGCTAGTGTAAATCAAATTGAGGAAAAGGTTCATGCTGGTTCTGATGGAAAGGTGTCAGAACACACAGCGCATTACAATTTTCATGGCAAAGGTAGGAGCTACTAAATATTAGGCGAGTGGGGTGTCATAATGTTATGGCTGATCAGTGTGTTTATATAGTCATTAATATTTGTGCTTTAGCATGTCACAGGATCAAGCAGTACATTCTGCAGTCAGTGTAACAGACGACCATGGCTTACAATGACACTCTTACTAATAGCGTATGTATTCAGAGGATATGAAAGAATTATTGAAGGAAATCTTTCGTTTGTCAAATGTGCCAGTCTTTCTAGTCTGGATAATGAATATTAAGTCCAGCCCTGTGTTTCTATTTAACGCTTGCTGGGACCTTAAAAAATGATGGGAACGAGTTTTTTCCTCCGTGCAGAGCATGAGTCACTCCCTGCCACCGAAGTGCCATTAACGGAGAGAATTGCTTCGCCCCACCCCACTCAGCAGACTTGACAGGAAGCACATTAAGCATCAGGCTACCGATGATTGGACTCCCACTCCCACTCGCACAGCAGCGTCTCCTTCCTATAAGAGCCACGTATAAAAGGAATGGCGAGTCAGAAATCAGACAGACGTGTGCTACAAGTTATAACAGACAAGCTTTGATTCGGGAATAATGCATCCAGATTGTACGTCTTGTCTAAATCAGGTGTTTGGAAGGAATTTGAGTCTGTACTCTCTGTCTCTTGTTTCTGAATTATACTGTACAGTGACTTATTTTTTACTATTAACTTTCTCTGTGGTTATTTCTACACTCTTCATATTCTTTTTGGTGTTTTTTTATGTGAAATGAGGAAAATACTAGACTGGAGACCAAAAAGTAAAAACTCTACTTAAAAAAATCACAGTCACATTAATAATGCTTTACTTTGCTAAAGACTTCAGCTAGCAAAGAGCAAAACTTTTGTTTCACCCGACAAATTATTGCAGCCTCTCGCAGTCAGTTTTCAAGGCATTTTTCTTTTCTATGTTTTCTTATAATTTTTTGTATACTTTGGTTTCTCATTGTGGTAAAGCCTCATTTAATAAATGGTGTCAATGTGAACTACAGAATGAACCCTGAGTAAAGCAAAGCTGCTAAATAAAAAAAAAAATCTAAACTGAACAGCTAGCAGAGAGTACCAGAGATGGGAATTAATTAATTAGCGTTGATTCGAAGCCAAATGAGATATGAGAATATTTGCTGGAGATTTTTTTAATGCTTCAGTTTCAATCTCTTTGGATGTACATGTAGATACTTGGCTTCATAAAGCCAAAGAGTAAGGTAATTATTTATTGAACAGTGAAGAGTTACTGTAAAATTGGCTAAAACCACATTACTTGGCGCTAAAAATGAAAGAAATTTATTAGGTTAGCTCTGATCATGTGACTCAAGCTGCATTTCTTTTTTTTAAGCTTCAGAAGTGAACTTAGCTTTGTTTTAGGATAGGTATAAAGCTTGCAGAATGTAATGTAATGTTTTTGTTTTGTTTTGTTTTCAGGTCAATTTAATTAAATCCTTTTTAATGTGCTGAGAGATAAATTAATTA
>JAOTRS010000016.1:883921-902317 GCA_028565755.1 Dinotopterus cunningtoni
AAACACTGGAATAAGTGTGTTAGTGTAGCAGGAGATTATATAGAGAAACTAGGTACATTTTCTGAAGAAAATGTGCCACCCTCAAAGAAAATGTGAAGAATTCTGAAGAAAATGTGAGTGGTGCTTGCCGTGGCAAAACATTGGAGTCATGCTAGCAACATGCTAGTCATGTTAACATCATGTTAGCAACTTGCTAATGATGTTTCTAGCAACATGCTAATTTAATTAGCATAATGCTAGCAACATGCTAATATAGTTATAAATAAAGTCAAATAAAGGCGTGTTCTGTTATCCTGCACAATCAAAAGTCCCACTTTGACTTGAACGCCGCTCGTATAATAAGTCAAGGTGTGGTGAAAAATCAAAACGTGATGGATTTGAACAGGATGTCAATAGGATGAGATTTGAAGTGCTCCTGATTAAGAAAATGGTTTCTGTTTGGGACCAAGTTAAAGAGTTAAGCATCGTTAAGGGGGCCGTCACTGAACTTTATAACTAAAAGAGTAACAGTTGATATAAACATGCAATGTATTGGTAAATGAATGATGAACTAATTGATTAATTAACATTTGAGGGTGGCATGGTGGCATAGTGGTTGGCACTGCGGCCTCGCATCTCCAGGGACGAGGGTGTGAGGTCTCGACCCTCACTGTAGAGAATAAGAGATTTGAATGAGTTAATATTTGACCATTTAACTACAAACTTTAAGGTTATTCACAAGATATCTCCCTAAGTTCACAGCCAATAAACCAGATTCTGTTTAATTCACCTTTACCGATACAGCGAGATTAACAAACGGACATTGTGGCAAAGCAGCTGAACAGAGATACAGTTCTGAAACTAGTAAAGAAAAACTCCCTGACAGGACATGAGAGAGAAACCTTGAGAGAAACCAGACTGCTCTATAAACACTGTATACTACAGTATAAAGTCATACCACTAAGATGTAGTTAGCGATGCAAGTTCCTGCTAGGCATGTGTACTTCACAGTAACCTAACAGCAACATTTTTATATTCGCCTTCATCTTTCATGTGAATGCACTATAATAAGGAAGTATCCAGTTAACCTTGGAATGCTTCTCAAAAAAAAAAAAAAAAAAAACAGGTAGAAGAAAGAATAGTGGCGTTCCTTCGCTTTATCATCTCTGTTTACTGATGCACTGCTGGTAAGATTTATTTCCGCAAGGACCGGTGGGTGATTATTAAAAACCACAGTACTACCTAATGATGCGTTCAGGTACTGGAGTGTACTTAAAACATTTTTTAAAAAACTGTATAAACAGGACCAAAAATAGGTGCTTTTGCAGAGCGCCTTCACCTCCGGCATCCTGCTGTAATAAGGCAGTGTAGAGAATGACAGAAAGCCTGAACGCCCTTCAATTAAAATCCGGATGAGGAGCCGCAGTCGCTAAACAGAGGCTCATTCATCAAATGCAAAAACAAAACAAGTGCAGCGTCCCCGGCCTGTAAACACCGCCTCGTCACGCTCGTGACCTAAAGTCCAGATCCGCTCCCTGATCCCAAGTGGCGACGGCTGCGACGCTGACGCTGCTCAAATTAATCATTGTGTTCTTTCCTTGGAATGCAAAATACGTTCCGTTTAAGCCACACTGTATGGAAATGTACTGTGATAGAAGGACTTGCTATGACAGTCATGTCTATAAGCATCTATAACACATTCACGACATGAGTCAAATAAGAGAAATATTTTCATAAGTAATACAATTTAGTATATAACATTGTAATTCTGAGCAACACTGCATGCATGAGTAGAGATGAAGCACTGAACAATACACAGGTGACTTACTGCAGTTATTAACTGGCATGATTAACAGACTATTTACACTCAGGGAGAATTTATTTTGTATTATTTATTACACATTATATTAACAATTCATAATAATATCCAACATTCCTAATAATTATATAAATATTACTATGTTTATTAAGCCTTATGAATGCATTATGAACTCTTAACACAATGAATAGCATGTTGCTAATAACTGAGTTTCTTTGCTTATACTGTATATATGTTATGTTGTGCCTTGTTAGGTCTACTATATGTCAGTCTGGAAATGCTATAAGACTTTAACAAAAAAAGAAGAAAAAGACTTTTGTGTGTTGCGCTTGACATCTTGTCATCAGAACTACCCAACCAGGCTTGATAATGGCTGATGGATTTTTTAATAAGCCTTTATGAAGGTTTTTGTGTGCTTCTACAGTAGATTTGCAGTGAAGCCCTATGAACATTATCCTTCAATATTACAGCAGCATTTAAAATAAATTCAGCAACAGCTCATTCATCATCTGACTCGAAACCACGGGAAGTGCTCGCAGGGAAACCATTTCACCACCCTGTACATCGATTTCCTATTTTTGTTACAGCGCATTAGGATGTGTGTTCTGTCTCGAAGTTCAGCATAAACACATGGATTCTATTTGGGCTTCCAGAATTCATTCTGCTCTGAAACGCCCGAAAAAAACTGAGCCTGTGTTCGACCTTAAGCCTGAGTTTAGACTGAATCCTAAAGCAAATATACTGCGCTTATATTTTAACTATTGATAAATAAACTTCTGGTGTTTGCAGGATTTGGAACCCACTCGCAGAAGGTCAAATGCTTCCATATAGTTGATTTTATTTTATTATTAGTGCTTTACTGATTTAGAAAGTGTGTGAGTTTTTGCTACAGGCCCAATAAGTGAATGAAGCTACCAACAAAGTGCAGAGAAGAGTAGTTTAGTAAAGTTTACTGAAGTAAAGTGTGGTGAAGTAAAGTTTACTGGAGGAACTTGAGGAGGATTAAGTTGAAGTGTGGTACAGTATGTAAAGTAAAGTATAATGCAATAAAGTGTAGTAAAGTGTAATGGAGTAATGATCTTCTTCTTTGTTCTAGTCTGCATACGACTCAGCACAGGCTTTACACCGTGATGCAAATCTTCCACTCTACCAGCGCTTGGGATTGGCACTAAGGATGCCCTGAATCCACTGGCTGGGTACCTGTGCCTTTCACATGGTAGAAGAGAAGACTACCACTGAGCCACCGATGCCAGCTGGAGGAAACTGAGGTGTAGTAGAATGAAATGTAGCCTTAGAAAGTGAAGTGGAGAAAAAGTGTAGTGGAATTGAGAGTGGCCAAGTAAAGTGTAGTAGAGGAAAGTGTACCCAAGTACAGTGGAGTGAAGTGTATTAGAGCAAAGTTTATTGGAGGAAACCGAGGTGGATTGGGGTGAAGTGTAGTACAGTAAGGTGATGTAAAGCGTAGTGAGATAAACATAAAATGAGATAAAATGTAAGTGACTTTGGATAAAGTTGTCTCCCAAATGCAATAAAGGTAAAATGTGTAGCAATGATCTGTATGTAGTTCACACATGTAATGCGTGTAGTGCCAGGTGCCAGGCATTGTGTAGTGCGTATTTTGTTATACAGTACATGTGCTGTGAAACACTGAAGGATTAGCCTGGACTTGGCTTTATGCACCATACAGTCTCAGGGTGAGTCTAATAAAACACTACCTGACTGTATATTAGAGATGGGAATCACAAGGAAATAACCAATACGATATTATCATGATACCAAAGTCAGGATTCAATTTGGATTGCGATACTGTTCCTATCATGGCATATAAATTCATGGCAAGTTCTTAAGATGAAATGTCGTATTGTGAAACACATTGTCCCATAGGAAATAATGTAAATGCAGATAATCCGCTCCAGCCACCCAAAAATATTATCAATTTCCAACACTATAATCATATTTTTGTATATAAAAACGATAAAAACATTTAGAAAAGATTTAAATGAAGTAAAATATTAAATAAATAGACATTAAACCTGACTTAACCTTAATTTATGATTCCTCTTGGCACCGGCTGCTGAAAGCGGCTCCCTTTTCTTCTTGCTACCGTCCTTGATAACATTCTCGTGACCCCATGGTGCTACGACTTACAGAAATCTTACAGAAAATGTAAAAAAAAAAAAAAAACTTTTGCTTGGCTTTCCACTGACGCAAACAAGTTTTTATCAGCAGGTTTTAACCGGACGTACATGCAACTTAGCCAACCTTCAGTACGTTCGCTGTATGCATAAAATGCTTCGTATGCTGAGGCCAATTTCTTGTAAAATTTCATCTCTTAAGGGGAAATACATGGGGCGTGGCTGTTTGTATGCCGAGGTACCGCTGTATCCTGATTTTATATTATATATTTTTTAGATTTTGCTAGCAAATAATTTGTTTCTACCACACAGGACGCTCTGTTACCTGCCAATGTGTGAATGGTTTAGAGTGCACCACCTGTAGGATTATGGATGAACTGCAACATTTTTCCACATCAAATGCAAACATAAATAATGAAAAATCATTTTAAAAACATTTCCATGTCTGTGTTCTGTAACTTTCCCTTTGTCATTATCAACTCAACATTTCTTCTCGCCACTACAATCTGGAAACACCACCAATTCCAACCTTGAGAATAACCAATTTAAGGCCCTCTGTTGTCCGAGCCAAATGTTAGTTTGAGCGGTCGGCGTACCGCTTCCATCGTGTTGTGTTTCTTTTTGTATTGAATTGTATTTTAGGCCCAGCTGCGAATAATTACTTTGTCAACAGATGGCTTGAAATATGCACAAATGAACTCGTATGCTAACACTGCTCTCTTCATTAGCATCGCTCTCCAGGCGTGTTATAAAAGGAACAGTGTAATTGTGCAGCACTTCCTCCTTAAATGCATTCAATTGCTACGTGTCTGAACTGGAAGTGTAAATGGTTACCAGTTCTCACCAAGCTCCAGATGAATCCCGGCTACGAAGGAGTTGAGGAAGAACATGAAGATGACTATGGCGAGCACCGAGACACACTTCACCAGCAGGACTTTATCTGTGATTCTGTGCTGTAGAATATTTTTAAAAAAAAAAGCAAATCAGTGAAAGAGAGAGAGAGAGAGAGAGAGAGAGAGAGAGACAGTAGACTGGCTTCTTTCCAGCAACAATTATGTTCTCTCAGCCATAATCGGAGAAATTAGTGCTCCTTCCCTTCAGTATGACAGTAAGAGCAGAACAGGAAAGGAACAGTCAAGTGAGGTTACTGCGGGAAGCGTGTAGGCAGGAAGAACATTATTGTTCCCATTCATTTAAATCTCTGTTTTTATTATAGTCATTTTCTTCATCTTTACCGTTTTCTGTAGCTCCTGGATGTTGCTCTCCCAGTTTTTGTCCTCCTGGGATATTTGCCTAAGAGAGATAAAAACACGTTATACAGAAACAGTCCGGTGGAGGGACGACTGAACCGAGCTCATTTTTAAGCAGGATTTCTGTGCAGTGGGTCAAAGTTCACCTCAATTCAAATCAATAATGTTTCTAAAACCACATCACACTTAATGCCTTACTGAAATCACCTAGTGGCTGGCACTGTGGCCTCACACCGCCAGGGTCGAGGGTTCGATTCCCGCATCAGGTCCGTGTTGGTCTCCTCCCATAGTCTCGAAATCACTCTCTATCTCTCTGTCTGTCTCGGTGGGTGCATTCCTTCTGTCTCACTCTCACTCTTCTGTCTTTCTCTCATAACTTGTGGAAGACCGATGTGTCTCTTTCACAAGCTGGATTTTCAAGGATCAGGCATTCCACCATTTGCACCTTTCAAATGTTTTACTGCTCCTAAGAGTCTCATCTCCGTCCTGTGCTTCTGTAAGTCCCGGTTTGACTTGAACACCTATCATCCTATGATGCATTAATAACAGAGTAATGAACATTTCCACTAATTCTAAAAAAGAAGATTGGCTTAGATGTTGTTGTTCTTTTTGTTTTACAGCGGGTGCCGTCCATTAAGTTTCATTACTGCCACCTTCTGGTCTTGATCTCCCTCATCTTCCTTTGAGTTTAAATCTCTTTCTATCAAATAATAAATTTCTTCCTTCTTCTCTTTCTCCTTTTTCTAAAATACAGTCTACTCAACCTTTTCTTTGCATCTCATCTGAAGGTTGAGATCATGGAGGTGGAGATCTCTGTGTCCTCTACCGACCCCTAACCCTAACATGTTCAGTGTGATTCTGACATTATGGTGTAAGTTGTCATGGTGTTGCAAGGTAATTCCACAAGTCAACCTCATGACAGCTGCACTATGTCACTCTATGTCACTTTATTAAGGCATTATGTCAACTTGCCATCTGAACGGCCTGAAACATTGTTTAAGACAGATGATGGACATTGGACTAAGTCTCAGTTGTAATGAAGGGCTTACGCAGGTGACCACTGTGATTACTTCCTTTTAAAAAAGGTGTTACACTAATGGGATGATGGGAAAAAAACATATCTTGATAGTATGTCAGAACTATATAAGTCTATACATCTTCTGTATAATTCTTCTTCTTAATTAAAATATTTGAACATTCATAAAAAATAACAAATGCATGTTCAGTTGAAGAGCTCTTAAGAGTTAGTTTTGCTCAGCAGCTAAGCGCCTTATCGACCTTCTCTAACCCTGACCTGATGAAATTGTGAAATTCAACATTGAAAGGAATCGTCTCATAACAGCCTAATGGAAGGACTGAGGTTAATTTTCTCACAATTACACTTTCATATTGAACCACTCCAAACAAATGGCTTCATATGCACTTTGTAAGACGGTCTGCGGTGAAATTGGAGGCTTAAGGGTGGCTACAAGGTCATGTACAATCAAAGCACTGTGATCCAGCAAAGACTCAAAAATGGCTTCAAATCGATTCTGTCTTTCAAGTGAAATTGCTACAGCCTCTGATTACAGTGACGACCCGAATCATGTAGATCAGACTCACACCAGAGTCAGTGTGATTTAAACTCAGTGGGATTCACGCCCTCAAACCTGATTATTCAGTATTCCTACTGGAGACCTGCGGCTAGTCACAGATTGTGCCGTTCGGTGTCGTGTGAAAAAGTCACGCTTACATCAGAGGCTTTGCGTGATCCACTGGTCGCATGCAGAACTGGATAACGTCCATAAATTAGCTGTTTATATTGTCAAGCATAATATTTAACACAGATCTTATTTCTTATCTCATCTCTTTACATAATACAACATAAGACTGGATCATGCCACAACGCACTTGGCTAAAATGGCAGATGATCCAAATAGCAACCTTACTTTGGAAGAGATCATTTTCTTCTAAATACAGTGCTGTGCAGAAGTCGTTAGACAATCATGTTTCTTCATATCAAATTAAATGACATTTCTGGTCACTGACATGCCTTTCAATTTAAACTAAAGATAAAATAAGATAGCATTAAATTAAATGATGTAGATTAAAGAAAGTCACAGGCTGCAAGGTGCCTAAAGATGCAATAATTTGTTTATGTAACAACCAGAGCAGCGACGTCATTTTCCTTCTCGTCTCAGCATTGAGCATCAGCAGTATACTAGTCACCGGCCTGATCATCTGTCATCATCTGCACCTGTTTGTCACTGGGTCATGCCTTAAATGTTTCAGAGGTCAGTGTGTGGCTTAACAAGCAAAGAACATTCCTCTGAAACTGCTCAGGTACAGGGACCGGGCTGAAAATTTCTGATCCTTCAGGAATCCTGGCGAACTGTTCCTCAAGACTACATAAAAAATACAAAAAAGTCTGGCTCAAGACTTTTACACGGTACAGTACGGTATGTTAAGAGGTTACCAAAGCATGATTCCTTAATGGAATGCCGTGTTACTGCTCTGACAAACACCACATTACTTCTGCTGATATCAGTCTCATGAGTAATGCATTCAAGGCTAAGAAGTCAAGAGAGGAGACAACACCTTCCATAGAGAAGCTAAAGAGACCAGCGGTGTGGATGTACAGCAGGTGTCGAGTCTGGTTTCAAGACATTTCTTGTATTGACTTGGACTCAAAATTGCAGGCATTGGACTGTCTTGGTATGTTTTTCTTGAACTTGACTTTGTCCCACTTTCATTTGGACTTGGCCTCGACCTTCCAAAGACTCTTTCTTGACTAAATCTCAACTAGCTTTTGTATCAGACTTGTCTACATCTTAGCTACAACAAAAATGGCAAAAATGACTGACTATCAGATATGTTTCTGATTTAGAAGCTCATTAACCATGCGAACATTATTTGGAATAAAATCTAACCCAAGCTTTCTATGGAACAAAATCCAATCTGACTTGCATCTGTTCAGCAACATAAACAAACGCTATGAGCTTTTTCTACTTGGTTTAAGTATTAAAGTTTAATTTATCCTGAGGAATGTGTGCGCTACCTCTGGAAGGTCCGGAGCTTCTTGCGCAGGAGGCTCTCCAGGTTGAGAACCTTCTCCATGAGGAGACACTTGACGGCGGTCTCCTCTCGGCTGGCGGGGTTGATCCGCTGTGCTGTCTGTCTCCACACCAGAATCTCATGCTTCAGCTCTGCAGAAAAACAACCAACCGACAGATAATTAAATTTACATCCACGCCTAAAAATGAGCAGCACTCTTCAAAAAACATGCTTACGGGAGAATGCCTTTGTCTCGCATGGGGGCCATTTTATTCTTTAACACAATAAAGATAGTAAGAAATAAGGTTCCCACTATGGTTCTGATCCATTTATAATGCTCTCTCTCTCTCACTCTCTGTGCATTCAATCAGATCAGCTTTTATACTGTATATTTCTGCACATCCTGTATGCTCAAAGCCTGTTTAAAGCATATACATATTTATTTCTGCGATCATTTCGAATGCAGGAGCATCGGGAGGCTGGTAATGGCAATGTGGATGCTGTGAGCATGGGTCCATCTGCTCTTCAACAATCTCTGATCGTATTGGACACATAAAAGGCACATTCATCACAAGGATCAGACTGGATTTCCATCGGCAGACACTTATTCTGTTTGCTGTTTGGACTGAAAGCATGTCACATGAATTCTGGCTTCTGATTGGTCAAAAGGTTGATTGTTTTCCAGTAGTGGAGCTCCAACTCACATCTTATATGAATTTCTATTTATATGAATCTTGTTCAGATAAATAAATAAATACATCAGCTAGAATGTGTTATTGTTGCTATAGTAACAGTACAGGGACATGTATGATGGACACTCCGCATGTTTGCATTAAGAAATTTGTAACGCAGATTGAATGAGTCTCCAGTGTCAGTGCCTTAACAATAAGGGCTGTAACTCTATTTTTTTAAGTGTTTGAGAATCCTCATCAAAATAACAAGCTCTGCTTTTGTTTTTGTGTCTTCAGGATGATAACAGTAACTCTGTCTTGTTGATTATTTTCCTATAACAGCAAACCCTACTGGGTTTTATTCCTCACACACAGCTGAGTTGAAAAGCCTCATAGGGGAACAATATTAGCCAGCGGGAGCTTGGTACCAATGAAGCTGGCACCACAGGATCTCTCGGCTTCATAGATTTGAAATTGGACTGGCATTGAGAAGCCACCAGCATGTGTTATGATGGTGTTCCAGATCGGAAAATCAGGCAGCGGACTGATGAAAGGTGGACTCATGAGGTCCTGAATCACTGCACTCTAATTCTCCAACATACAGCCTGATAGCGTTCGCCCTGAACCCAGTAACCTCATACATGCAGGACAGAATAGGAACTGTGGACAGGAAGGCACTGTACAGGAAACCTCACGGACAGAAAACGCTCGCCTTTTTAATCAGAAATTTTTCTATTCATTGTCCAACAATGACTAATAAATCATGTTTTACAGAGATACAAAGAATAATGAGTCTGATTTGCGAGTGCAGTTTAATAACTGCCTGAGCTGCATGTGATTTGCACCAACTAGTTTTATAAATAATTTACCACGAAGACATGGTCATATTTTGCTCGCAGGTTCTCCAAGAACACAATCACACGTTAACTTCACCTGCCGTATAACAGCAATTAAAAGGGAGTGAGAAAGGTCTGAAAATGTCAAATGAATATATAAAAAATAAAAAAAAAATAGGAATGTCTAATTATGATTAGACATTGTATGATTGATGACACAGAGATCTCCTGCTCAGCGGTAAACACAAACTGTCTGCTGATTGTTCTGTAAAAGGCTCACACAATGAAACTAATAACGTCTGTCCTGCACACGTTTAACAAAACCCAATCTCACGCCGATCAGAATCAACAGTGCATGAAAGACGTCCCCCTGTCTCAGAATGTTCGAATCACCAGGCATCAAAACCAGCCTCGCCTTGAGGGCACTTTAATTACTTTCTCGAGCCCAGTGAGAGCTTCAACAGGGCAATTCAGTCAAATCAGTATTCTGAGATGCCCTGCTGTGTATAAAGAGGCTCACTGAGGAGGAACTGTTACATGAATAGGCCGTAATCTCCGTTCCATTGTGTTAGTCTCAGGTGGGCTGAGGAGGACTCAGGTGTGGAATGAGACTGCAGAAAAAAGGTGCAGCCGTGACGAAGTGTCTCGAGGAAGTACAGCTGCTTACGAGGACGGTGTCTGAGATCTTTAGGAGAACCCGAGCTCTGGGATTTGAACTTTGGCCATGACATTCACCGTCTGAGTCAACACTCAGTTCAGGGTGTTTTCTGGTTTATGAGTTTTCTGGACTTTTCTGTACCTTGCTTCTAATGGACATGGTTCTGAGTTGCTGGGAATCCACTGGTAATTACTTCTGAATGTTTTTATTTATGTTTTCCATCACTTTGGTTTGCCAAAATTATTCTTGTTTATGAACTTGGGTTTCTTTCTGATACTTGGTTCTGAGTTTCTGGGACTTCTGTAACTTGGCGCTAGATCAAAATGGTTCTGAATGTCAGGGTCTCTTCAGCCACTAGGTTCTAAATGGACATGGTTCAGAACTTCTGTGTCTTTCCTTCACATTGGTTCTAGATCAAGATGGTTCTCCATCCATGGCTCATTCCTGACTTGCTTCTTGATTAACATGGTACAGAGTTTCTGGTCCTTTTTGACACTTGGTTTTGGGTAAACTTGTTTCTGAGTTTTTGGGTCTCTTCTGAAACTTGGACCTGGATGAACGTGGTTCTGGGTTTTTTGGGTCTTGTTTAACATTTCTAAACATAACTTCACTCTCATGGACAACTTTTCCTTACAGGTGAAGATAATAAGAACATTCCCTCTTATTATTCTGAGGGTTATTCTGGCTAATTAAAATTACAAGATAATGTGTCTATCCTGCGCACTACACTACTAAATAGTACGCTCTAATAGACACTAAATACACGGCTAGTTTCCACCCTGTGCACAAAACTACTAAATAGTATTTTCACATAAATACTGATGTGACTTTTATAGTTGGTGCCTTGAACATTTTTTATTTTTACCCAAATTCTAACAAATACAATCCACAAATGTATAAAATATGAGATTCCCAGTAACAACATGATGTTAACTCTGTAACTGGATCAGAACACAACACCATAACATTAACATTTCAATTTACAATTGTGTACTGCTGCAGATTTTATAAATGATTATAGCGATGATTAATTAGTGCATGTTCTTCTGAGCGAAATGCTTTGATCTTAATTCTCACCTGGTACAAACACACACAACACACGCTTTCAGGGCGTCTCACACTGGCTCTGTGTACTGTGTATTCATGCTCATTAATGAGCTGTGTATGCATTATGCACTCAGTCTTTTACAGAATACATCTTCGGAGCCTTTTAAGAGGTCAGCGCTCAAAGAACAAACACGTTTGATGTTGAAGGGACTTGAACGAATGACTGGATCATTAAAACAGCACATTTTATTTTACTGTTTTGTGTTTGCTTGCCTAACAGCTGACGTGTGTGTGTGTGTGTGTGTGCGTGCGTGCGTGCGTGCGTGTGTGGAAGAGAGATTTATGAATTAAATATGCTTGTGTGTTTGAGGACATGCTGTACAATCTCAGAGCGAGCTTCTGTCATTTGCAATCTTATTAAAAGAATTGAAGAAATACTATAATTCAAATAAATAAATAAATCAAAAGCACTACTGTGATGTATTATTCAAGGCCATTTACCTTGTAGTTTATTTATAGTACTTCTGGAATTAATAAACAAAGTGGACTCTTTAAGGGTTTAATGCTTTAAGAAACCTACACCAAAGTAAAACCTGTTTGTGGAACCTAAGAAACCTTCATTATTCCACAAACCCTTAAAGCTCCCTTAAAGAACCTTAAAAATTTGGTTCTACTTTGGAACCAATTTGTTCTACCCTTTTTAATAGAATACCACTTTATGTTTTTCTAAGGATTCTTTTTGTAATGTAAGCCATATCAGACAATTAAATGTGACTGTGCAGACAAATCCTGTACTTGAATAAAAGGAGAGATTTCGTAATCCAAATATAAAAAAAAAAAAAATTAAGTAAAAGTAAAAGTCCTCCATTTTCATGTGTACTGGAGCAAAAGTACAAAAGTACTGACCTTTAAACCTACTTAAATATCAAAAGTTCTGGGCTTTTATTAGCTCAAAGTAGCCTTTTTCCTTATTTAAAAATTCTGTATATATTTCATTAGGCATGTTTTTGAACGAAAGGCATATACGGTAGCATAATAGTCAGCAGAAATTCCCACTTCAAATACTACACACCACTATGGTCATGTAGCACAATGCTATGCAAAAAAGTACAGATATTTGTTGTAAGCTGTCGTGGAGTAAAGTAAAACATATCCTCTAATAAAAGTACTAATTATGGAATAAGACAGAGGTTCATGGGATATGTACTTAAGCACAGTAATGAAGTCATCGTACTCAGTTATCTTCCACCTCTGCAAACGTGACGGTCTGGACACTATTGAAATTATTCAGCAGAAATATTAAACCACTTCAAATACTACACACAGTCTCGGATTCTTCGATTCAAGCGCAACTTAAAGGGTGATTTGTATGCAGGTTATCTGAATGCAAAGCCCATATAATCACCTTAATCCCAGGCGTAATCCAACTCTGAATACAAGTAATTTCCCCAGAGAAATACTGACACTAACTTAAGTTACTGATTCTGAGTAGATCTGATTTCTTTTAAATATCACAGCTTTTAAATGGTCTGCTGTTTTTGAATTTGAATATGGAACAATTTAGCAGAAATATTTATTTTTAGTTAAATATGCGATTAGCCTTGTGTATAACTAAGACTGTGCTGATGGTTTGTGTTTGTTGGTTTTTCCTGGTGACTGTTCCTGGTGAACAGTCAGATTGAAATTTATGTGACCTTTACGTCAATCTAACTCGACATTTTTTAATAAGTTCAACTTTAGGAAAAATGGAGGGTGAGTGGAAGGGGAATTTCAGTCACAGGATAGTGAGGTATCGGACCTCATAAACATTTAAGATGATGCAGTACAAGCAAATTTGGACGGTGCGTATCCCAACAGCTCTGTTATCATCTCAAAAGACCATTGACCATGTGGTCATGGGGGAACTTGACAGGAGGAAAGGAAAGCTAAAAGTTTAAAGCAAAAAAGCAAGAAAGAAAGAAAGAAAGAAAGAAAGAAAGAAGTGGCCAAATAATGACCCATTTTACAGCATTTAGGAGCGCGATCTGATCAGACTACCACCACACTGACAATAATCCTATAAAAAACCTACCAAAAAAAAAATTATTTGATTAGTAAACAGATACGGGCCTGCGGTGTGAACAAAGTGTTTCCCCATCATGTTTATTATTTATTTATTTTAAGTTAATAACCCTTAAAGAACCCTTTTTTTTACCCAGGTCAACCTGAGATACACGAGCGTTCAATTCAAACTGGGACTCGTGATGAGACAAGCTGCAGTAAGACATCTGAACGGTGCAAATGGTTTAAAGAAGGCCGTATGCCAGTGACTGTCGATCCCGGCCGAGGTGGCTCGGAGCTCACTGCAGTCGTTCCCATGAACATTCAGTGCCTGGAACGCCTGATCACTAAAATCAACAGATAACTTGTTCGTTAATGTAGCAGGGGATTATATATTGAAATAAAGGAAGTCTTCTGTTATTCTGCACTATCAAAAGTCCCGCTTTGGCTTGAACGCCCCTCGTACAAATTCCAAATTAGTCCTGCTGATTGCTGCAGATTAAATTAACATTTTAATGTAAAAGAATTCCATGAAAGTAATATCAACCGGACCCAAATGGACTCTAATTGTAGAATCGCTGCCTGGTAGGACTCGTACAGACATCACCTACGGCAGGATTTATAGATTTAATAGCGCAGGATTAGAGCTGGAACAGGACCATCTGATAAGGTTAAAAGGAACAATGAGGGAAAGTGTCTGAAATGAGATAATAATAAAATAAAAAGCTGTATATCATTTGGTAAAGGGTCCATCGGTAGAAATGGCGAGGAAAAAGTACGGGAACCGGTTTAATGGTATATTTATGAGGTCATCATCGTGAGCCGCATCTGGTGAGCGATCATACTGTATTTCAGCTCGACGCCGAGGCACCGACAGGAGCTGTAACAGTAATTTCAATGGGATGAATTAATATAGTATTATATGTGACACAGTCACACTCGCACCACCTGATCCTCCTCTGAGAGTGTGTGTGAGAGACTTAACCTGAAACTAAAGCCACAAACCCGGATTTAAGAATAACATAAAACAGTGTACACTTTAATCGATTACCTCGTTTTGCACTCCGGTTCTGATATATTGAGGTGTAACACAATGCCACAATCTGTACCTGTAATCAGAGCTATAATAGAAAAGTGGGTGTGGACTGAACCAGAAGTATATTGTCATCTAAACTGGCACACACCCTGGACAGGATGCCAATCTATCACAAATACACACACTACGGGCAAATTGGAAACGCCAATTAGCCGAATCTGCATGTCCTTGTACTGTGGGAAACTGTGTGCAAACTCCATGCACACAGACCCCGAGGTGGGAATCGAACCCTGACCCTGGAGGTGCAAGGCAACAGTGTTAACCACTAAACCAAAGTGCCGCCCATGAAGTATACAGTACAAAAATATGAAAACTGATCTCCAATCTTTAATCTAAGACCCTTTATCAGTACCATTATTCAGGGGCGGGGCTTTGCCTTAGGTTCGACTTATTATGTCATATCTGATATGGAAATAAAATGCAAAAGAGACAATAAAAGACAATGGTACCATAAACATGTTTTGCTAAACAGCATAAGTGCTTTATTCTGTATACAGGATCACGCTGGACAATTTAACTACCATGAATGAAATTAAATGAAATCACGGTTGTTATGGCAACATTTCTCTTACCATATGTCAATCATAATTCCACTGAAATCAACCTCATATACATCAAATGTTGACCAATCAAAGATAGCATTTAACTAGCCTTGTGCTATTTAGATATATGCGATCAAAACTTGCTTGCGTGAGTATAAAGCAAAGTGAAGGTGAGCTTTTATTTATTTATTTATTTTTTGCATTTTGTGTATGATTTATTGAAGACACAGCACAATGGGGCCTAAGAATGTTAGCAAGGACGGTAGCAAGAAGAAAAGGGAGCCGCTTTCAGTTTGGTTTATAAAGCAGCCGCTGCCAAGAGGAATCATAAATTAAGGTTAAGTAAGGTTTAATGTCTGTTTATTTAATATTTTAATTCATTTACATATCTTTTTTAAATGTTTAGATTGTTTTTAAATGCAAAAATATGATTATAGAATTGGAAATTGGTAATATTGGTAATATTTTTGGGTGGCTGGAACGGATTATCTGCATTTACATTATTTCCTATGGGACAATGTGTTTCACAATATGAAATTTAACTTCAAGAACTCGCCTCCAGAACAGGTTAAATTTGTACGCTGATGTACCACTGTATTTGCCAAAAGAGAGAAAGTATGCTTTAGTATTAATCTATTAAAAAACTTATGGCACCTCCTGGTGGTTTGACGGCCCAAAGAGACCAATTTTTTCATTTGGAGCAGTAACAGTATTTACTGTATAAGTGGCTGAAATCTACAGTGTAGCATGTACATGGTTTATAAAAGATGCTGTGGAGGGGAATGTCTCAAAAGGAAGCATTTTGCTGTTTAATTTTGCTGCTGTATCTTTGCAAAAGAAAATCGAAACGATGATGAGGCAATGTAATAAATAAAAAACAATCCTTGTCCGAAACATAATATAAACTATTTATAAATATAAACATTTTATTTAAAAAAAAAATAACATCCATTCCTAAACTAAATATGTAAACACTTTGGGTAACTTGAGCATAGGTTACCTTTGTGTAGGTACAGTCCTAAGACTCTCTTTAAGAGTTTAATGAAAACACTATGCAACAATTCTGTTTTGTCGCTAAATACATTATTTGGATGGAAACAGACCTGGTGTAGAAGAGAGAGAGAGAGAGAGAGAGGGGTGTAAAGTGAAGAGAAACTCCTTCGTCCAGCTGTATGTGAGGAACCTGGATGGAGTTATAAGAGATAAACTAAAAAATGACAAGAGACAACCTGAACTGAAACAGGAACCAGACGACGTTACAGGACTCACACCATCATCACAAAGCCACGTTAAAGGAACAGTGTGGGGAAAAGTCAAAAGATGTACTGTTTTTTTTTTTATAAAGTTAATCAGCCAGATGGTTTCTTCGTTATTTAATTTCATTTAATTTGATTTAATTTGATTTCATTTTATTATTTGTACTGTAGCTAACATATGTCTATTTCACCCTGACTATTTCCCATTACATCACAGCACTGTCAAATTCCTCTGAGGAGGAGTTGATTAATTTTCTGTAAAAGCAGCTCCAACGGGTTTGTTAATGTGCTCGTTCTAGTACATAATCCTATTTACTTAATTTATAAACGCTTATGGAAGGAGTCTCCAGTGTTAGTGCTGAAAAGCTGTAACTTTTCCAACAGATTCCATTTCCATAAATAAGAGTGTGTCATTCTTTAACGAATAAACACACAATGCTGTGGTGTAAGAGGAATAAAACACAGACTTCATTCACACAAACCTGTCTTAACTAATCGAATATCATTTCTTACTATACAAATTTGCTTTTCCCCCCTCCAAACATTTCCTTTAAACACCACCATTACACACATACAAAACTATGACATCACAACCAAGACCAGTATATTCATTCGCTTCTAAACTATTTATCTATATTAGTGTAAATGTTTCTATTTCTTTATTATTATTATTATTATTATTATTATTATTATTATTCATGAAGTTGTTGTAATGCTTGGCTCTGTGTGGAAATTGCACTTCAATTAATTGTTGTGGCAGAAATATTAATAATATTTTTACTAGACAGGAAAGAAGCTCAGTAGAGAGAGCAGTAGGATGGACATGTCATATAATATAACATTATATCAAGGAAAATTAGGCTAATGTGATTTATTTGTCCATGTACTGTATATATGAGAGGGACAGAATGAGAGAGAGAGTGTGTGTGTGTGTGTTTGTGTGTGTGTGTGTATGTGCTTATTCTTTTTAAAACTTGTATTTATCCTAAGAACCAGTGTGAATCTTATTTACAATGTATTTAATAATTAATAAAGAGTATTTTCATCAGTGAAATGTTATACTTTTCTCTTTCTTCAACTTTTTAAATTATTTTATTTAGCTGTTTTACTGAACATGTTTAAAGTCTTTCGTCACACTCCTGAGTTTGTCACTAAACTACTACATCATGCTTTCTGTAAGTAAATCATAGACGGTACTGTAAGTTTGTAGACAGCCTGCGATGGTTCAGCAGGAGATTATGATTACATCATAATGCTAAGTACATCATGAGTATACAATTTCATGCCTAATGCATAACAAGTCGTAACTGATTAAGTTGGGGGTTGAGCCATCAAGAATCAACTGTCAAGAATTTTATTTAATTTAAGCAGAATACAATGCTTGCTCGTGAACAGTTCAGGATGGTGGGAAGGTGTCAGAAAACCTCTAATTGTTATGAAAAGCATTGACACTGGAGACTCCTTCCAAACATCTTTTTACAGAGCAATGAATATGCATCTTTTATCTGGTTTATTTTGTTCATCTGAAGCACAAAAGTCCCTGTAAATAAGCTGTTGCTCTTGAAACAACAAGGTATTAAAACCAGTGCATTAATATAAACCTGTAACAGAGCTGCTGTTATAGAAAATTATAAAACAGTCTGACTAATCAGCATCCAGAATTCTACACAGAATCCTGGATGCTAGAAAAATTGCCACGGCTGAAAAATCTCTTCACAAATTAGCAAAAAAAAAAAATGCATAAAGATTTTTACGAGTCTCTCTCTCTCTCTCTCTCTCTCTCTCTATATATATATATATACACACACACACACACACACTGTATATAAGTTTAAGCTTAGTTTTGCTTGTTAGAAGCTTAGCAGCACGCAATGTCCTAAAGCTACCTACAGGAGGCACTGGGGTCATAATAAAAAAAAATAAATTCATTAATAAATACGTATACTGCTAGTGACCAGAAAGCACATAAAAATGATCAATGAATTTAATTAAATATTTATTCATTTATTGTGGTGTTTTAATTTTTATTTTTTT
>JAOTRS010000016.1:916945-929689 GCA_028565755.1 Dinotopterus cunningtoni
GAGGAGGAGGAGGAGGAGGAGGAGGAGGAAGGCAATGAAGGTGCTGGAGACTGAGTGGAGAAGTGAAGAGCTCAGGACAGCGAGTGAAGGAGAAAGAGGGAGAAACCAGTGCAGAACCGTCCAGGGTGAGGGTGGAGGAGGGACCATTATCTCCATAACACCTACTGATGCTGAGCTTCTGAGGACCTTCAACTGACATCAGTATTAATAATTAATTAAAATAATCAACAACGTGCTAGACCGGAAGCTAACTCCAAATTTTAACCTCGATAACTTTAATCGTCATTTTTTTGGACACACACACACACACACACACACACACACACACACACACACACAGAATAAACCTAAATACAGAATTTTAAAAAGTTGCACTTTGAACAACTTTAGAAATGTTTTTTTTTTTATTGTTAGTAATTTTTAAAAATCATTTTAATCCCATATGGAGAGAGAGAGAGATTTGATGAAGCACACACACACACACACACACACACAGGAATGTATAGGGAATCTATTCACTCACATATAGGAAAGCTTTTAATCTGCTCTCAAGTCAAAACAATCTGTTTTCTCAGCTTTGAGTTGAAAAGGAGAAAATCACCAAACCATCACGTGTCTGCAGACACACACACACACACACACACGCACACATACGTGTATAGATCAATGATCTGAGCTGACAGATAATCCACAAAGCCAGTCATTGAGAGAGTCACCTGGTTGACATCGGGATCACAGTCTGATGTCACGTGACCAAAGGGTGAAATCTCTCTCTCTCTCTCACACACACACACACACACACACAACCCTCTAGGCTGACTGCGTCACATGTAGAACCACTTCAGTGGGAACCCTCCTCGACTCCACCGAACAACAGCGTGACCCGTGAGAAGAGAAAGAAAGTCCGTCAGTGTGTTTGTGTAAAATGACCTGAAGTCACTCTCACATTACCTGATTGTTTTGTAAGACGTTATATTTCATTAAGTGAATGTTTTACCCTGAAATGAATGTGTGATATGTAAGAATGAGGGGGTGGAAAGCATGAACAGCAACTAAGATGGGGTGCCAATAGATTTACATGACACATGACTGACCTCAAGTTTCTTTAAAGATGGGGTGCCAACACTTTATGTGAATGCATATGCAAATCACAAACTCACACTGTTTAAATACATTTTCAGGTGGGATGCCAATACTTTTCAGCCAAATTCAGTTTGTTGATCATCAACACAGACAAATGAGAGACAATTTGGTAAATGAATGAGTGTGTGAGTGATTTAAAGCGTGAATGAATAAATGAGAATTTATTAGTTTAAAAGTTTTTCAGTAAGTGTGAGAAAACGAGTGAGTGAGTGAGTGAGTGAATAAAAGCATGAGTGAAGGAGTGAAGTGACTGGGTTTGTGAGTGAGTGAGCGAATATGAATGAGTGAGTGAATGAGTGACTGTAAAAGTGTGAGTTTGTGAGTAAGCAAGTGAATGAGTGAAGGAGTGAGTGAATGAATGTAAGTGACTGGGTTTGTGAGTGAGTGAGTGAATATGAATGAGTGAGTGAAGGGGTGTGTATAAGTCAGTTTGAGAGTAAAAGCATGAGTGAGTGTGAGTGAGCTATTGTAAGTGAATGAATGAATGAATGAAAGTGAGTGAGTGAGTGAGTGAGTGAGTGAGTGAATGATGAGGAAACCGCACCCCTGTATGTTTCAGTGTGTGTTAATTGGCGTTCCAGCGTCTCTGATCTAACAGACATTGTAAAGGTCATGTATAAAAATGTGAAAGTGTGTTTCAGGGTGACGTGGTGAATCACGCGCAGGAGACGGAGCAGAACTGGCCGCGGGGGAAACGCAGAGAGAGAGAGAGAGAGAGAGAGAGAGGGAGAGAGAAGTCTTAGCTGCTCATGTGACTGACTGTGAGCTCCAGACTGACCTGATTCACCTTTACTAAATATCACACAGTTACAGCTTCACTGATACACACTCACTCTCTTACACACACACACACACACACACATGTTCACTCTCTCATTCTCACTCACTTTTTTACTGTTTTATTTTTCTGTCTATTAATTTATTGACGTAAAAGATTTAAATTTTTATTTGATGTTAGAAACGTAGACATCATAAATGGTTAATAATGAAGTGTGTATAAAAGTAAACTAAATCTCTAACTTTGTATCTCACTCTTTCATCATTTAACTCTCTCCATCTCCCTCTCTCCCTCCACATTGCACTCTCACTAACTCAGCCTTTTTGTTTTGCGTCTCACTCCTTCAGTGTCTCATCGTCTCACTCTCTCACAGCATTTTATTCTCTCACCAGCTCTCAGAATCTCAATCTCTCAATCTTAATCTCCATCACCATCAGTGTCACTCTCTCACTCTCTCACTATCTCCTAGAGTCTCACCGTTTCACTATATCTTAAAATCACACTCTCACTATTTCTCACCCCCTCACCATGACTCCCACTGTCTCACTCACTCACAGGGTTTAATGTCATTTACTCTCTCCACATCATTCCCACCCTCTTCCAGAAAGTCTCAAGATCTCCATCGTTCACACTCTCTCACTCGGTCTGTGTCTTTTACACAACACTCTCCTTCATTAGAGCAAAGTGGGAGAAAAGATGGCGCGACGCAGACACGGGTGAAGCGGAGCACACAGGCAAGAGAAGAACTCATTAGAGAAGAACTCAGGAGCCCAGGGCTGTGTTGCTGTGAGAAGCCCAGCGTCTGTGTTACAGCAGCCAGAAGGAGGAATCTTCTAAGAGACAGGATGTGACATGACGAGTGCGGCTGGAAGATACTTGTCAGACAATTGGTGTAAATACAGAATGTTGTTACAGACCAACTACAGCCCAATAACTCGGGTATCAGCATTCCTGTGATGAAGCACGGTGGTGTTAGAATCATGATGTAGAGGAACAGAAGAGCTTACTGGCATCCAGAGAAACGTGGAGCATGACGTACTGATCTGATATTTTATTTCTTGGTGTAGAGAGAGAGAGACTTCCAAAGGAGCTGAAATTAAAAAAATCCATGAATCCCACTTTAACACACCCAAAAAGGCAGAAGCGAGTACTGAAGATTACACAGCTGTGCTGATATTCAGTTATAACAGCACGACCTCGAGTGTGATATCACTTTTATACAACAGTTCCACAAATACCATTTATTATCAAGAGTTTATGATTTGTTTCTTTCTTTAACTAGATATCCTGGTGGAACTAACTAACCGCGACTAGTCCATGACAGTTAGCGTAACTAACAGGAGGTGAGAGTGGTGTTAAACTCATAGCGGTACTCTGTAGCCAAAAGGTGAGGAGGATAAACCATGGAGGTGGTGGACAGTCCTGAGAAACTCAACACTTTATATTTACACTTATTACACTTTAGAATATCAGCTCCGTTAACTTCGGGGGTCCAGGGTCGAATCCCAAATGGTGTTAAATAGAAAGCTAGTGCACTTCGTAGGATGAAAAATCCCTCGTTCCTTGGCACGAGTAGTGCCCTTGATCAGGGGTTAAGGAGGGATTTGGGATTCAGCCTTGTGTTAGTACCTGGTTAGCTTTGTAGCTAAATAACACCACAACACAAACTGCTTAGAGACTATTTGGAATGGCTTAGAAGCAATTATAGTCTTGTTGTGAATGTGGGTTTTGTCAGACAGCTGCTCTCTCCTCAGTACCTACTCTCACCCACGCTGAGACACACAGTTAGTGTCATTAACCACTGGACAACACCTGGGACACGCCCGCTCATACAGGTAGTTACACGTTAAACTATTATCAGCACTCTTGGAATAACACCTCTCGTCCAATCAGATTACTCGATCCGAACTAACTGTTGTATGATGTAGTATAAAGCATAAATATAATAAAGTCAACCCTACCGAACAAAATCAATCATTGTATATAAACATTAATTTTTTTCCAATTTAAAAATGTTTTTAAATTCAATTTCAATCTTTTCAAACTGCTCAAAACAGTTGAACAACCAAAAATTTCTTCATTTTGTATCTGATGCTTTCATCCACTTTTTTTCTTCCTTTCCTGATCTCAGTATTAGATCCGTGCCATCTCTACTACCTCTAGGTTAATAACGTTTAAATATTTCAAAGCACACTCAGACGTGAGCGGTTCTCCAGGCGTTGTGTAACCATAGCGATTTTATCACTGAAGAATGTCAAAGAACGAAATAATCACAGCCTCGGTTCGGTCACACTGTACACACACAAAAACCCACAACTGTAATGCTTTGTGAATTCAGATTTAAAAAAAAAAATGAGTGGGACAGAAGATGAAGAAAAAAAAAAGTCTTAATACGCCAAAGAATGCTCCTGATTTTTAATCCAAATTAAGCAGTGCTAAATGTTGCTGGTTTTTTCCCCTCCATTAAGAGCCAGAGTAATCCTTCTGGCTCGGAGTCATGTGATGTCAGGAGAGGAGACACTGCCATGTTTCTGCAGCGAAAGTTTGTGCACCCTTTACTTTCACAAAAGTTCATTCCAGTAATAAAACAGTGTCAAGTAGAGCATGTGTGGATCGTTCAAAAGATACAGAATGTTAATTGTTAAAAAAAAAAAAAAAAGTTTACATATATATATCATACGCAAGTATGAATCATTGTCTACGCTACAGGTCATGTGACCCAGGTAATTGCTTTTTAAATTGCAGCTAATGTGAGATTAATGTCCCATGTGTTGGTGTTTCTTCTGCAAGTTTATGTTTTAAATTGTCATTAGAGGTGGGCAAAGTACAGAAAGACTGGACTTGAGTAAAAGTAGTGAAACTCTGGGCCAATGAAGGGTTGAAGTCCTCCATTTACTTGTGTACTTGAGCAATTACACAAGTCAGCAACCGCTCGTGGTTATAGAACACAACGCCATGCAGGAATGTAGTTCAGTAAAAGTACAGATATTTGTTGTAGGATGTAGTGGAGTAAAGTAAAGAGTTTCTACTAATAAAACCACTCAAGTAAAGTAAAGATCCATGAAATATGTACTAAAGTACTCAGTTACCCCTCAGCTCTGAATGTCTACCCTGTTTAACACGAACAGAACGTTTTAAAGCCAGAAAAGATCTGGAGTAAACAAAAAGAAGACTAGATGTCCAAGGGACTTAAAAAAAAAAACATCTTTATTTGACTTTCATCCTGAATAATAATAATAATAATAATAATAAAGCACTAGGACCTGCTACTGACGGCTTGGTGCCTGATCCACCAAGTTAATAACTTGAATGAACTCAGTCTTGAATATTTTCGTGCTCTTCTGTGATCCAGGAAGTCCTGTCGTTAATCCACTTTAGACTCCCGACCTAATTAGAAGGAATTTCATTAATCCTACAGCGTCAATGTCAGAAAGAAAATGTGTGTAATACGAGAGAGGAATCTGTGGAAAAAAGAAGTAATATCTTAACATAGTGACATTACCTTCGGAAATATTTGGAAACAAACATTTTAGCATAAGACGTGAACTTTGCTCTGCGTAGTTGTATTTATTTAGCATTTTGAAGAAGCGAGTGTGTGAGAGCTGGTTCTCCCAGACCACACAGAGGAGCCGTACTCATGTCTCGTGGTTCTTTATTTACACTGTACGATGTTTGACTCATTTTATTTATAGCTGTATAATGTACCATGAATCTGTTGTATCAGTTAATATTGTGGTCGGGTCACATGACCTATGAGGTCATGGCTATACATCACATTAATGCTATAGCCATTATGCTTCAAACAAGATGGAGGAAATGTTAAGCTCCGCCTCTTAGAACGGTCCAAAGTGTAGAATTTCATAATAACAAACATCAAATATTTGGAAAATAGCTGTTATTTCTCACCAGGTATTCAATTAAACACTAAAAGAATAAAATGTATTAAACAAAATGTTTTACTTTGAAACATTTTATATCTTAAAGATTTTATTAAAGTCTGATAAGTACTGTGTATCTGTTTATAGTTACCCTTAATGTTATAAAGTTAATTACTTTAAAGCAGCTCGACTACCCTGTGAAAGAGCTGTTGCTATAGCAACCATAACGAACCTGATACAACAAAGCGGCTGCTGACACACAAAATAAAGTGACGGATCAGTGACTTTTTCAGTTTAATATTTATTTGAAACAGAACTGTATTAACATTATTACATCGGAATGAGACGTCTTATGAACACATGGCACAATAACTATTTACAGTTCATCAGGAAGCCGAACACACACACGGACACAAAGGAGGGCGGGGTTTTAAGGGAACTCAACACAAGCGACCGAAGCCTTGAAAACCACCCCCGAGTCAGCTCCGGGTAACACCGACTGACCGACCGACCGATCAGAGCGAGGACGAGGACGAGGCTGACTCGCGCTCGCGGTTCTACAAGGGAAATATTAACGGAGAAGCTGCTTGTCCGATGATCAGGGGTGGTCAGCACAGTGCTAGGCTACACGGTCGGGGAGAAAAAATACAAACACAACGTCTACAACCCATCACACAATGTCCAGTTTCTCCACCGCTCTGGCTCCTGCTTTTTTATTTTCATTTAAATAAACTAAAAAAAAATCATAATTTTTTTTTTCTTCACCAGCTTATAGTGCTTTTAAAGCTAATTGCACATAAAGATTTTAGTCGTGGTAGTATAGATACGTGTGTGTGTGTGTGTGTGTGTGTGCGTGAGTCTAAAACAGACATCTTCAAACTGAGTGTTTTATAAATATCTCTATTTTTTTTCTTTCTTGGCAGCATGTTTCATCTCCCTAGACATCTGACTGTGTGTGTGTGTGTGTGTGTGTGTGAGAGAGAGAGACAGAACATGTCAGTGAGCAGTCAGGTAGTCCTGCGTGGAGTCGGAGGCGAAGGAGTCGGCGTCGTCGTTGTCCGAGTCGTCGGTGGAGTCGTCGGCGGCCGGCTCTCCGCTCAGAGCGATGCGAGCGTAGTCGTCAGTGTCGATGGATTTACAGAAGTGTATGGCGTACTTCAGCTTCTCCTCCAGCACCAGTTTACACGAGTAACGAGGCAGCTTGAGCAGGAAGAAGCAGGTGTACGACTCGGGCAGGAAGTGGTCCGGAGGGTTGTACTTATCCAGAACCTGCGAGGTCAGAATTCAGTGTTTTGTTACGACACCGCACTCGGATCCTGCGGAAATCTTCCCACGTTTAAAAACTAAACACGTTCAGGAGGGTTTAAAACGCTCACCTGCACTACGAAGTCTCGGCCGCGGAAGTCGGCGATGGTCCTGGGTAGCCGCGTTCGGCCCCACACGAACCGGAGGAACAGCGACCGCTCCGTGTTCGAGAAGGACTCCATCACCTCCCAGAACCACTGGATGAGCGGCGCTGTTGGCTCCACCCCTTTATACGTAGCTACTGACTTCAGCAGGTGGAGCGGGATGTCAGGACTGCCACATACCTGAAAAAACAAACACGGCTGTTTATTAACTCGGCGCTCTACAAGAGGCGGGGCGAATATGCAGTGGGCGGAGAATTGTTCTGTGGCCAGGAATAATTTAAAAAGCGTGCGTGTGTGTGTGTGTGTGTGTGTGTGCACCCAAGTTCTCACCATGGTCTCCAGCTCATACCCAGTGAAGAGAGACAGAAGAGGAACAGGCACCACCCGAGCCATGCCCTCTCTCACCGCAGCCACCTGCTCATCAAACTCATGCAGCCTGAAACACACACACACGATTTATTTAGAGGTTAAATCATTTATATTAAGTCCCCAACTTATGACCGTGTTCCGTTCCAGGAGCGTGTTCATAAGTCAGATTTGTTCTTAAGTCAAAGTGAGTCTTATACACATTTGACATGAATATACAACGTAAAGCATACTAATCCACTTGACTAAATCTGAGCACTGCATCTGTACTCTTTCCCCACACTGCCAGCATGTGGCCAAAAACTGTAACCACATGTAAGCCTTGAGACATTTTATACATTCACTTACACACTAAAAATATTGTATATAACTGTAAATTTTGGTATCTGGTGCAGTGCAGTGTCAATTTTTTTTTTTTTTTAACAATACACATGAGCTACTTCCATGATTTGTTAACATCTACGAATGCTCGTAGCACCGCGGTCCGTTCGTGTTTGGGAAAAATTCGTAACTCGAATGTTCATAAGACGGTGACTCTCTGCCGAGCTGCTGGGAGCTTAAAGTGAGGAGATCATCAGCCTCGTCAGCGCATTAACTCCAGACGGAGGTGTTCAGGGGCGGGGTCCTCACCTGTAGTTGATGGCGAGCCGGACGTACTCGGCCCGGTTCTCCAGGCTGATGTGTGAGTATTTGGAGCTGAGCTGGACCTCCTGACCGCAGGCGTTGGGGACGGTGAAGGGCAGCGGGATCGCCTCAAACTCCTCGGCCGACGCCTCGTTATCTCTGATGTACATCAGGCCAGGGATAAAGTCCTTATCCACCTGGATCACACACACACACACACACATACACACAGTCAAAGCAAAGCAGGATATTAAAGCGCTTTACACATTCATATATACATGCAAATAAATAAATGAAAAGAAATGAATGTATAATAATAATAATAATAATAATAATAATAATAAATGTAATATTTTCTATGACAAATTAAGACCGTATTAATTTATTCTAACACAATCCTGTTAACTGAAACATTTAACTATTGTTAATAAACTGAGCAAATTAAGAAATTCATAAAAGTGTGGACACACAGACAGACAGACGGATAAGTAGATTGACAGAGAGAGAGACAGAGTGATGGTTCTAGATACAGTAGAAAGACAGAAAGAAATGACAAAAACTAGCTCTAGATTGACAGGGAGGTAGACTAGCAGAGTAACAGAAAGACAAGTGGATTGAGACGTGAACAGACAGAGACGAGACAAACAGGTGAGTAGATCGACACATCAACGTATAGGGAGGCAGACAAACACTTACTGTAAATGGATTAAAATAAAGTTACAGATATTCTGCAGTTTTCCTAAAGTAAAAAGACGTTTATGTCACATGGACGTAAGGAAGGAGTCTCCAGTGCTGCACCTGCCAGTGCTCTGTAACACTCAGGGGTATTTTTATGTCTTATGTGTGTAAAAATATGTCTCTATGTATTTAATCAGGTTCCATTCAGACCTCTGTGATTGTGTGTGCGCGTACGTGCGTGTGTGTGTGTATACAAAGTCTCGTGCTGAACACACTTCCTCGTTAAACCTTCTGAGAGCTTGAGGCACAAAGCCGTGAACAAGAGCAGCTCTGTGAGTAAAAGGCCACGGTGCACTCAGGAATCTCTTATCTCTACACACTTCTGCATCCCATGATTACAGCGTGGAGCTCACACACACACACACACACACAATGTTAGTATTTACTTTATTATCATCGTTAGTGAACTGAAATCAAGGAAGAAGTGTGTGTCGGTACAGAAGCTCATGACGGGTTACTACACGAACACACTGTGTACGATCGAGCGCAGCAGCTCATATGCGCGTTATAACCTCTCTGACCTAAGCTGCTCGCTGTGGAAATATTAAGCATACAACAAACAAAAGACTGAGTAATTATAAAATTAATTGATTCTGAAACAAAAAGCCGATGCTGAATCGGACCCCTGGTCATAAACGCGTCATGTGTGTCGTATACATGTCATAAACCTTAATTTAGACACTGCTAGTGACCTGCATAGCACTGCATTAAACACATGCATGTGGGAAAACGTCATAAAAGTCTGAACATATAGCGTGTTACAATATCTGTTCTTAAGAACACTGTAAACACTCGTTGTAATGCATCATAACACTGATGGTTATAATAGTTATAAGTAGTGATGTGCATAACACTCTGACACATTCTTGTATGGTTACATAACACTGTGAACATTTCTGTATCAATACTCATAAGCAGTTATGAGGCGTTACATGCGTAGCACACGGGCAAAAGAATAATGAACGTCTTCATAATGGCAGAAGACAAATAATAACTCGAGCTATAATGCATTCCAGCACCGGGTACTAACAGTTATAAGTAGTTAAAAGTAACTACATCATACAGTATATTCATGCTTAATATGCGTTATAACACCAGAATATATAGCGCATGATAACACTAGATAATCGTGTTGTGATGCATTATAACTAATGTTATAATTATAAGTCTTATAACCAGCGTATACTGTATAGAAAGAGTTTACTGTATTATTTCATCATGTCAGGTCATGTACGTTTTAATATGCATTATAATGTCTGACATGATTATCGCTACTCATAAGTAGCTCTAGTGATGATGCACAGTACTTTATAAAGTGTATGTATGTGGTATGACTTCATAACACCTTGCTTTGACGTTAATAATACGCTAGCCTGAACTCCATTTATGAACTGCAATCTATTTCATCTCCTAGCCAGGGGTTTATATCCACCCCAGGGCCGGGTGAATGACGCATCACAAACCCTGGCTGACCAGATATCAGGCTTGGAGCAAAAACATCCGGATTCACTTTTCATGATCCCTCCAGAGGAAAAGTAAACATCAAAAAATACAGACATCATATCAATCATACCACCGGGATTAGTAAGACACTGGATCAGTGTATATATCGCTCTGTACACCGGGCAGTTTTGGTCCACGCTGATCACTGCTTGGTTCGTCTTACATTTTAAATTTAAATCTGCAAAGGCTGTGGACGAGCAGAGCAAAGAGGAACTGCAGGACAACTCTGACTGAACCGACTCAAGTGTTATGGAAGCTACAACTGGCATTCTGGACGCGCTGACTGAAAATTTGACAGTTTCAGTTTATGTGAAGACGTGTGTGTGTGTGTGTGTGTGTGTGTGTGTGTGTGTATATGTGTGTGTGTATGTGTGTCACTCCAGCACTGAGAACAAGCCATACAGTAGTTCACACTCAGACTAATGCCTCTTTCCCATGAGGCAGTTCCAGAGCCTGTTCGGTTTGGAGCCTGTGATTAATCTTGAACAAGTTATTCTAAGGGGGAGAGAACCAGCTCTCAGCCAGGATACCTGGTTCCACGACTCGTTTCTGGTGGAAAACCAAGAACTGCTCACATCAGGGGCAAATGAAATCTTGTGAGCGGCATTTTCAAGTGGCTTAAAACCTTAAGCACCAATTGCAAGGACATGTTGCTGTCTGCCATTATTATTGATGTGACTGGCACTGGAACTGGGATCTCTAGCACACGGAAAAGTAAACTGGTTCTTTGAAAGGTTAACACATTCTAAGCCAGCACTACCACCAGGACCTGGTTGCATCGGTGAAAAAGGGGCAAAAGACGAAGGCCATGTAGGATGCCTACAGATGTCAGAACTGGCTGCATAAGCAGACCAGAAACTCTGACCAGAAACTACAGGAGACAAACCCGGCAGTCAAGGCAAACAAAGACCCGAATGATGACCTGAACATCTACTATTGCAAATTTGAGAGGGACAAGATCACACCCCCACCAATTCCAGCCCACTGACAACATTCCCCCACTCACACCTCTGGCAAACCCCATGCCAAACCATCCCAACTCAATCTGCACTCATGATACATCTACAGGATGCGAGACAGCTCTCCCTGAGACAGGAAACCTGTGTAGAACACCCGGCCCCAATCTACACTCAGATCTCCAACAGGTCCCTGTGGCTATGTGAAGTCCGCTCCTGCTTCAAACACTCCACTACTACCCTCGTCCCCAAGAATAGTCGCTCTGACATCAGTGGTCACGAAGTCCTTCAAATGACTGGTGCCAGCCCAGCTAATGAACATCTCAGAATATCTGCTGGACTTCCTGGAGTTAAAACCATTTACTGAATGATGCAGTTAACATGGGATTGCAATGAATCCCGCAAAACCTTACTGGCGTATTTCAGTAGATCACCAGCTTCCTGATAGGTTAGGCTCACTTCTGCTAGCACAGGTGGTCCTCAGGGATGTGTCCTCTCCCCACTACTCTTTTCAATTAAACACTATTGGCTGTACCTCCAAGGACCCAGCTTAAAACTCCTGACGTTTTCAAACCAAGATTCCCAGATGATGAGAAGTCTGCAAATCAGCAGAATTTTGAGAAGAACCTGGCTCAAACCTCTGGAGATCTCAGTGGACTTAAGGAGAGGCCCCTCCTCCCTCCTTGAACCCTTTTCCTTCTCCATTTTTATAAATAAAATGCCCTCTTTCCTAAGACCTCGCCTCGTGTCTGTTTGTGGCGCCGCCCACGCGTCAACCCCGTTACACAGATGAGCAGGATCATCTGCTGCCTGCTGTAAGAACATCTTCAGGAAGGTCTTCAGACGGTTAATACACCCTTTTTCACATCTATAAATACTGTATTGTACAAACACTCGTATATCAGGACTTTATTTCCATATCTAACACGCGTTATTGTTGTTTGCACTACCACACACACACACGTACTTTAATAATGTTGGGATACATAATGCAGTACAGTTTATCGGTTTATAAGGACACTGCGCACACACACACACACACATGTTGTAATGCATTGTAACTCATCATAAGTCGGGCATTATAACCTGCAGAATATTAGTAGTTTTACCACTTAGAGTGTTTTCTGTAGGTCTTAAAGCTAATTCTTTTTTTCTTTAATACACATCATAACATCTGGCACAAGTCTGTATCATAAGTCCTACGCCGTTCATAGAGGAGACGTACCTCACTGAGATCAGCAATGGTGAGGTTCATGCCGGCGAGCTGCTTCCACACGGGTTCAGCCAGGTACAGACTGAGAGGACTTCCTGTACGGATCGCTATACCCAGGAGAACTCCTACACACACA
>JAOTRS010000016.1:997755-1008561 GCA_028565755.1 Dinotopterus cunningtoni
TCCAGCCTGAATTCCTTACTGTTGTGTGCTGAGTGACTGAGAACTGTGTGTGTGTGTGAGAGAGAGAGAGAGAGAGAGAGAGGGACTTGAGGCCAGGCAGTTATCATGAGCTGGTGTAACCCTCTCTCAGCTCGCTCTGATGAGAAACGCAGGACAAGATGGCGGCTTTCCAGCTTCCTTGTTACTGTGATTTCAAATTCAAAAGTCAAATTAAAATTTTTCACATACACAGTATGATACTGTACGCAGTGAAATGTTTACACGTCTGTTTGTGATGTGAAATGAAAATAAGAGACACAAAATGCCAAATAGAAAAAGAAAGTAAAATATAAAATCTCCAGGGCTTTAATAATCTTTGCTGATGATGAATTTTTCTTTACATCACATCACGTCATGTCTCTTGGTCGGCGCTGCGGTGTAGGTAGTGTTACGAGATATGGTTATGGTTAAAAAAATACCAATAAATAAAAAAAGAAAAGTATTTGAATTAAAAGATGGTGTCATATTTTGAAATAGTTATTTTATCATGGAGAAACGGTGCAGTATTTAGTCATATTTCAAAGAAAAAAAGTGGCAATATTTTAAGGAGTCATAAGATTTTGAGGGAAAAAAACAGTAATGGATAAACTTGCCAGTGAATAAGAACTTTTATGTTTAATCTTCAAACTGTTTATTCAAGCATTTGCTCATAAAATAATTTTCACAAATAGTTTCCATCATAAAAAATTATGTCAAGATTTAATAGGGTTGATTTGTTTATTTATTAACAAAAATAGAGGCGAAATAAAACAACACAAATAAAAGCAGTGAGGTTTTACTGTATGAATCTATAAATACTGAGCTGCGTTCCTTCGTTAAGGCTCCTGTGTTTATCGCTGACTTTAACATGAAGCAGCGCTTCACACTTTAACTCCGCATCGCTAACGCTAGGTTTAAAAGTCTAGACACGTATAAACACATCGTTTAGCATCTGCTCCAGAGAGTGTTGCCTCGCATGGACTGACGCGCGCACACACACACGCACACACAAAAACTCAGAGTAAATAAACTCACTGTGATACACACTCGGGCTGCTGGCTTAGTCAGAAAAGCGAGGTGTGTGTCTGTGTGTGTGTGTGTGTGTGGGAGCCATTTCACTTCATCTGACTAGGCATTTCTTTAACAAATTAGTACAATGAAACATTACAAATAAAATCCACACCGTTTTTAAAGTTTGTTCACAAACGTAACATTAAACAGCGTTGAGGAAGATTAACCCACGCGAGGCGGCAGTCTAATAACATGGTGTGTGGATAACAACCTCTCCCTCAACACAGACAAGACCAAGGAGATGATGGTGGACGTGAGGAAGGAGAACCACTGTTCATCCGGGATCTCGAAGTGGAGAAGATGAGCAGCTTCAAATATCTAGGCGCCCACATCAGTGACGACCTCACTTGGACGCTAAACACCACAAATCTGGTTAAGAGGGCTCAGCAGCGGCTGTACGTCCTTAGGAGGCTGAGGAAGTTTGGCACGTCTCCTAAGGTCTTCACAAACTTCTACAGCTGTACGATCGAGAGCATCCTGACAAACCGCATCCCCGTGTGGTAAAGAAGTTCTACTGCGATGGACCGCAAACGCCTGCAGAGAGCGGTGAAGACTGCTGAAAAGAGCTCAAGGACTTCGCTGCCGTCCCTGCAGAGAATTTACCATCTTAGAGTCCGCAGGAGAACTGCCTCCATCCTAAAGGACCCCCACCCACCCCGAGCACAGACTGTTCTCACCACTTCCCTCAGGCCGGAGGTACAGAAGTGCGAGATGCAGGACATCCGGGTTAATTCTTTCCCACTGCCATCAGACTCCTAAACAGCTGACAGGAGTGTGCAAGCAGGGTCTTTTCAACTGTTTACAACTACTGACACAGATCCTGGACATTCATTGCAGACTTGGCACAATCACCTGCACAGTAATAATCATGAACAATCATTTGCACAAAAGTTTTTTTTACATTTACAGTATGTACGGGGGTGGGGGGGGTGAACATGTTTCTTTACTGTGCATATGACAATAAAACTTAAAAAATTCTGATCAGAGCACGTCTTTAGAAACAGAACTAGGTTATAAGTGTCTAATTCAACTACAAATATGGTATTTTGTTTTAAACACCATTATATTTTGTGTGTGTGTGTGTGTGTGTGGAGACACCGTTTCCTCCATGTGGTCTGGAGGTTGGAGGCTCTGAGTCCTGTGTGAAGTCTCATTGTGTCGAGCTTTAATAAACCCGAGTCTGCGACCTTCACAATCACTTTATTAAACTGTTTGTTTTTCCCTCTTTCTCCCTCTCTCTCTCTGCAGGACAAGGAGGTCACGCGTATCTAAAAGAATGGCTATGGTGGGCGGGGCTTTTATCAAGTAAGTCACCGGAGAATGATTAACTCGTGCAGATTTGTGTTTCTCTCATGTCCCGTTTTTTACATCTTACTTATCCAACTGGATTTATTTATTCAAATATTCTGGTGTTGCCGTGACAACTGCAGGTTTTGTTCTCTGTTATCAGTTGACCACTTTTTAGCAACTCATGCTTAGCTCCGCCCCTGAATGTGTTTCAGTTATTCCTGTCATGTTCTCAAAACTGTACCTTACTACTTATTTATTCATGTGTGTGTTGTGGTTTGTACAGTGGGCGCTGGTGAAGCTGCAAACTTTGCAGCTTATGCATTTGCTCCTGCAACACTCGTCACACCGCTCGGGGCTCTCAGTGTGCTCGTGAGGTACGTCTTCTTTCACACACTCATCACATCACATCACATCACACATACACACTTCACACTGATATTAATATTCTAAAGATAGATGATAGTGTTGAGATTCTCGTCAGTTCTCGTGTTAATCAGAGTCACCGTGTTAATGTTCTTACAGACTTTAAAGGAGAGGTAATGAAGTTCGGGTTACATTGTATCTGTTCGCTGCTGTTAGAACTGTGTGACTGGATTTTTTTTGTTTGTTTTGATCATGTGACCTTTTTTTTTTGTTTGTTTTTTATTAACAATTTTGTGTTGTTTTAACCCGTACGCCGTGTGGTGTGGTCGTTACAGCGCCGTGCTATCCTCCTACTTCCTGACGGAGAGGTTGAACCTGCACGGGAAGCTGGGGTGTCTGCTCAGCGTGCTCGGCTCCACCACCATGGTGATCCACGCGCCGCAGGAGGAGGAGATCGACAACCTCACGGACATGGCCAAGAAACTCATGGACCCAGGTATGACATCATCGCTCCGAGTATGAGGTCATCACCCCGACGCCCGACTCATCAGGACACGTGACGTGTATTCAGTCATGAACGGTGTTTTTTTTTTTGTGCTAATTTACACATTCATCACATTTCTCCAAAATTACTCCAAATAGAGATTTTTTAAAACTATTACAGTTATAGAGATGAACCAGTCGATCTGCCTTTTTCTTCAAACTTTGTGGCCAAATTAGTGTCAAACCCACTCATTACAATACACACACACACTTGCACCCCTCTCACAACACCGCGAGCGCTAATCAGTCACAAAGGGTGTTAAAAGCCGCACACACCCACGCACTTACAGGCATCTAAGGTGGTAAAACGCCAGTTTTTTTTATAATCCTGCAGACGGGGCACTCTTGATACATTTTCACCCTCCCTTATGGTAGAAGTGAATTATTTGCTAAGTTTGTTTAGAAATAATAATTATGGTGGATGACGGAGATACACGCTGCTGCTCTGTAACAGTGTTAAACTCTTGTGTCTGTAGTTAGTTTGTGTTGTTTAAACGCTGCACTTGGTTTTTATGTGAGAAAATTAATGTTATAAGAAATGGGCTATATTTAATTACTCATTCATTTAATTAATCCTAATTATTATGAACCGTATATTTAATCATTATAAGGTGTAAAAAAAAAATTTAATCTGGCAAAAATGTAATCTTAAATCAGGCAAATTATAATAATATAGACTCTTCGTTTTACTAAATTTCGTTTTTTTTTCTTCTCCTCTCCACGCAGGCTTCGTGGTCTTTGCTACGCTCGTCATCATCGTGGCTCTGATCTTCATCTGCATCGTGGGCCCGCGTCACGGACAGACCAACATCCTGGTGTACATCACCATCTGCTCAGTGATCGGCTCGCTCTCCGTGTCGTGCGTGAAGGGCCTGGGCATCGCTATCAAGGAGCTGATCGGCGGTAAGCCGGTGCTCACCCAGCCCTTGTTCTGGCTGCTCCTGGTCAGCCTGGTGGTGTGCGTCAGCACGCAGATCAACTACCTGAACAAGGCGCTGGACATCTTTAACACCTCCCTGGTCACGCCCATCTACTACGTCTTCTTCACCACGTCGGTGCTCACCTGCTCAGCCATCCTGTTCAAGGAGTGGGAGCACATGGGCTACGACGACGTCATCGGGACGCTCAGCGGCTTCCTCACAATCATCGTCGGGATCTTCCTGCTGCACGCGTTCAAGGACGTCAACGTGAGCCTGGCCATGTTAGCAGTCAGCATCAGGAAGGAGGAGCGCAACGGGACCATGGCCAACGGCGGCGGGCACGCCTACGCGCACTCAACGTACGAGCTCCTGCGCGACGAGGACCCGGAGATGGGCTCGACCTTCGACAACGTCTCCAGGAGAAACGGCACCATGGGGACGTCTTAGGTCCGTCCGCACGATAATCTGACGTGTGATCCGAGCTTTAGTGTTGTTTTTTTTCTCTCTGATTTCTGAAGACAATCGCAAACAGACCTGACTGATGGACCGAATCATTCACGGCTGCACACGAGTAAATTCTTTTTTTATTTTTTCCCTTTCCTGCGGCGTGCCTGGACGCTCACGCTTTAACCTCGTGTAGCACTGTACATAATTTATAGCATAATCCATGTCTTATACACACATGTCTCAGATGTACAGAATCTGCACTGATTTCTTTTTCCCCTCTCCCTCCTTCATCTTCAAGAAACACAACAGGATAATGACAAATTGTTATATTTATTGAATTAAAATCAAATTCCAACTCAAATACAAAAAAGGCACGTGTTTAGGCACTTGGTTATTTTTCTTTTTAAGCGTACAGTATACTAGAGAAAAATGAAAGAAAGAAAAGTAATGCATGCAGTCGTAACATCACCACCAGGAAGAAGAATAAGAATATAAACCCGACACTTAAATAAGCTCTTGATGAAACCCACTTTCCAAGAAGTATAAAACAAATGATTAGCATATTATTATTATTTTTACTTAAAAAAAAGAGAGAAGGAATTCTGAATAAGGCGCATACTGGATGTGGACACAGTGTTTGTTTTCCCTTCTTCACCACACACCCTTTATAATCTTCCTCCAGGATTTCCACACAGGTGAAGCAGTGTGTGTGTGTGTGTGTTAATGGTCCTAGTGACCATCTAGTTAGATCTGATCTTTATCCACCATATTAATACCGAGCGACGGGTCTAATCTACGCCGCGGCTCTCAGTTGCTGGCCAGCGATTGGTGGATGGGCGGCTGGAAGCATCGCACGTGTTCCACAGGCATGTTCTCGCCATCACCGGATTTCAGGTACTTGTTCAGGATGGCGAAGATCTCATCGTTCAGAATCTGGTACTTGCGAATGCGGTCCACCATTTTCTTTAAGGGCTGGGAGGAAAAAAGTAAAAAAAAAATCAAATAAATTTGTATTAGGAATAAATGTGCTTTGAAAGAGAAATTCAGAACCTCATTAATTTAATCTTGGCATCATGTGACCCCATGTGATCTGGATCGGTCAGTTGATTCATTCTCTATAAGAGCGGCTCTGAAATTTGTTCGTACTAATACGTTATAATTTCTATTAGAGCTTAATATCTCATAACTTCTTTAACAATCAAGAAAAAGGAAGGAGTCTCCAGTGTCGGTGCTTTGGACAAGAAATGTGTTTCTTGGACGTATAATTACATTTACTTTTCGAACAGCCAGGAGACGAGGGTCTTGTCCAAAGCACTGACGCTGGAGACTCCTTTCTTCAATGTTATTTAAGAAGCCATGAGCTGTTGCCATAGAAACGATAACGCATTAGTACAAACAAGTGCATCAGTGTCTGACCAATCAGAATCTGGAACACATGAGGTCAAATGATATTTTCAAAGAGGTCCTGAATTATTTTTTTAATACACATTCACTATCATCTTAATAATGTTGTTAAAGTTTAAAAACTATTATTATTATTATTATTATTCCAATAATGACATGAATGAATGTGGATTCCGGATTCTGATTGGTCAGACAGTGTTGATTAATTCTTTATGAGCGAAGATTTGTACTAATGCGTTATTGTTTCTATGACAACAGCTCATGGCTTCTTTAATAAGATTTAAGAAAGGAGTCTCCAGTGTTAGTGCTTTGAACAAGAACCGTTTAAAAAAGTAAATTTAATTATAAACAGATAAAAAGTGACGGGATCTGACTGTAATGGTCGACACATTTCGCTTTTAAACCAGAAGAGAGTAAATAAAGCGCCTCAGGACTCGCTGGTGTTCATAAAATAATCATCTTTAACTTCCTTTTCCTGTAACAGTGGTTTATATCGTGTGTGTAAGAGTACATTAAGAGTGTGTTTGGTCCCCTGAGGGCGTGTACTCTCACACTTAAACACTCACCACGCTCTTTATGATCTCGTCCTTGCCGTCGTGCTTCTGCACCTTGAGCAGGTGGTAACTGAAGTCCATGATGTCGAAGCGTCTCTGTTGGCCCAGCAGGGTGATGATCATACAGCCGGCCCAGTTCAGCCCGTCGCCGAAACACTGCCTGCAGAACAACGCGCGTTTGAATCGTGTGTAAAGTTCTCTCTTTAAACGTAGTACACTGTCTGATTACTCACTCCACGGTGAACTCGTGCGCTCCGACAGGGATACAGTACACGAACTGCATGGCGCTCCACAGCCGGTGGAACTCCACACACTCGTCCACATGCATCACGCCGTTGCTAGGTAACGGGCCGCGCCATATCGGGTCGTCCAGGAAGCCGCGGATGCGCGCCAGGATGACCTCGAACATGGAGAGGCCGCAGCACAGACGCTCTCGGGTCAGGAGGTCGCCCTCGCGTGCGATGGCAATTTGCTGAGAAAAACAGGAAGCGTTCGATCAGGAAATAAATCAGCGACCAGGTTTAATGATATAGTTTTAATCATTCTTATTACTTAATGATCTAAAAGAGAGAGATGATGGATAGACAGAGAGGAGGGAGTAAAAAAAAAAAAAAAAAGATAGATGGTTGGTTGGGGAGAAAGATAAACATATAGATGGATAGACAGATCAATATATCAATACACCATTTTAAATAATGGATAGATAAAACAGTTGATGGATAGACAGATAAACAGAAAAGATAGATAGATGGACAGATGTGTGAGGAGACAAACATAAATATAAATTGATAAACAGATGTATGAATAGACAGTTGGAAGGAGGGATGGATGATCCACATATTGATGGACTGAAAGAGACAGGTAGGTAAAAGCAGATATACAGACAGGTGGACAAATAGAGAGACATAAATTATACAAAAAATAGACAGATAGAAAGATAAATGACAGGTAGACAGACTAATGTATATAAATTAAAAGAAAGTGAAAAGATGGACGGATAAACAGGAAGACGGGTGAATGAATGGATAGATAGAAAGATGGATGAATGGGTAAACAAAAGGATGGACGGATGAGATAAAACTTTATTAATCCTGGAGGACGTTCTTGTGCCAGAGTCTACTCGAAGATCAAAGAGAGTAAAAATAAATAAATAAATAAAAAACACACGCAATGAAGTGAAGTAATACAGTAAAATACAAAATAAAAGTGTGTGTGTGTGTGTGTGTGTGTCCTCACCTGTGGCGTCCCCAGACGTTCGATCAAAGGCACCATGTGCAGCGCTGTGTATTTGGCCTCCAACCGTTTCATCTTTGCATCCAACCGCTCGCCCTCTACACACAGGAAAGGGGCGGGGCTTACACAGATATCTCTCACACACACCACACACTCATACCTTCACCTTTAGCCATGACAACCTGGCAAACACACACACACACACACACACACACACACACACACACGAGTGATGTTTCAGTACCTTTGACATGAACCCTGGGCAGAATGTTCTGGAAGGGTGCAGCGTGAAGCAGGTCACACACTTCCTCCTGAGACTGTAGAGAAACACACACACCATTATGATCATGTGACGTGTGTGTGTGTGAGCCCTCAGTAATAAAATCACTAACACACACTCCTCTTTGTGCGAATGTGTGAGACTCTTGAACTGTGGGATGAAGGACAGCAGGTGGCGCTGTGCTCAACACCACAACACACACAATATAACAATGCTGGCATGAGGAGCGAGTGTGTGTGTGTGTGTGTGTGTGTGTGTGTGTGTGTGTGTGTGTGTGTGTGTGTGTGTGCGTACCAGGCTCTGCTCACTGAGCAGACAGAACAGCACGGCGTTGCCGACCTCCCTCAGGTTCTGGAAGCACACGGTCTTCAGCTCGGCGTACTCCACGATGTCCTTCAGCTGGTGGTGGAAGAACTCCAGGATCCCTACAGAACACCACAACCTCGTCACACACATCCGGGCCGGGTCACACCCGATTATTTTTCTTTTGCCAAATCCAATCTGATCTTCTCGATTCTGATCTCAGACGCTTCCAAATCAGATACAGATCATCAGACGTCAACAACAACAACAACACGAGGATGATCAAGACTGATCACTTTTGCCTACAGTGTAAACAGCCTAATTCTTCCGCTCTCACACACACACTGACCTGGAGAGCCGTACTCGTGGCGTGGCAGACGGCAGATCTTCGGCATCACCTCCATCAGAGTCCTCACGTACTGCAGGATGGTGCCCTGGAGCTGCCACAGAGAGACGAGACGTTAACCGAGACCCTCACACACCGAGAGCAACAGCCAGGTGTGGTTGGGTGTGGTCCTTACCAGGCTCTTGACCACCTTGAGCAGCTCCTCCATCACCACGGCGATGCCCTGGTACCCCAGCAGTCTGCACATCGCCTTGATGTGAGGAGGACCAACGAAGTTCCTGTAGAAGCCGTAGATACTGCTGTAGGCCAAGTTCAGGGGCTGGAGGGAGGGAGGGGCGGGGCATGGGGGAGGAGTTAGAGATTCAAGATTTAAAAGGTGCCTTATTGGCATGACAAATATTTACATTCATATTGCCAAAGCTTAGAGATATGGCAGGAGTAGAAAATAACAGAAGTAGAGAGAAAAACAACAACAACAACAACAACAGTATAGAAAGAGTAACAATAAATAAATGTATATAACATGAAAGAGTACAGACATGTAGTCAAGGATAAAAGAGACTCACTCGAACAAAAGAAAAAAAGAAGGAAAGGGGAAAAAAAGCATATATACATAATATGTTTACATGTACATAATAATAATAATAATAGTAATAATAACAGTTAGTCTAATAACACCAGACTGAGACAGAGAGAGATGGGGGGGAGGTGCGGGGATCCTGACCTTTGACCCATAAAGGTACTGTGGCTGAGCGTTAGGCGGTTTGTCTCTCTGGAACTCCTGGGAGAACGGCAACACTGTACGAACAAACCTGAACACACACACACACACACACACACACACGTGTCAATCTCTTAACCAATGTTTATTACAGAAGTTCACTGCTTTATTTGCACTCTATATCTATCTATCTATCTGCACCTGTATGTCCATCTACTTATCCATCATCTGTCTCTCTATCTGTGTCTATCTGTTGATCTTTCTGTCTCTCTCTCTCTGTCTACCTCTTGATGTCTGTTATCCAGAAAAACAGGACGTACGCATGACGACACTATAAAATAAACACCAGTTCACAGAGCTGAAACCTGCGGAGGATCTGCGGAAGAACGAGTGATGAGTTATGGAGAGCTACACGAATGAGTGATAACAACGAAGTCTGAATGTAAAATAACGAGAGAGCAAACATCACAGAAGGTGTGTACATCACACTGCAAAGGGGGAGGGGGTGTGTAAACTTCCGCACGGCGCCGTCGTACCTGTTGGTGGAGCCGTTGTAGCAGTAGTTGGGCAGGAAGTCGTAGTTGAGCTCCCAGAAGACGTGCAGCGTGATCCGGCCGTACGGAGCGGAGACGTTGTGGTTAGCCTCGCGGAACATGGCGTCCATGCTGTCCAGCGTCAGGAACTTACTCAGGAGCTTGTGGGTCATCCGGTTAATCTCCATCAAACCCTCCAGCTCCTGGTGTACAGAGAGAGAGAGGGAGAGGGAGAGACAGAGGGAGAGAGAGACACACACATCAGTGCTCACTGCTCTGTCAAACAACATGATGGAGACAAGTAACTGTCCTACAGCAAAACCATCTTTTTTAAGAGCACAACATGAGAAAATGATTCTTTATGTAGAATAAATACCGTATTTTATGGACTATACAGCGTTAGTTAGTCCTGATGTTTTTAATCTGTTTCTACGTGTCAGTGGAAGGCCGAGTGAATCGACGAGAGTTCAGATTTTAGTACGATCTCAGGTGTAAACATGGCCATTATTACTACTATACTTTATGGACAATATTATCTTCAAGTTCAATTATTTTCAATTGTTAGAAAGTCACTCGTACCAAGAGAGAAATGGCAGTAAATGGACACGTACAAGTCACTTCATGTAATAAATTGTTGCACAGCTGGACAGGGGACAAAATAAAAGTGCAACTTATAGTCTGGAAAATACACCATGGTCTTTTTAAACTACAGTGGCTTGCAAAAGTATTCGGCCCCCTTGAACTTTTCCACATTTTGTCACATTACAGCCACAAACATGA
>JAOTRS010000016.1:1080461-1092418 GCA_028565755.1 Dinotopterus cunningtoni
AATAGTAGGCAATGAAGATCAACAAGATTAAATATAGTATAAAATAAAATGAACCAGTCAATTAATATTCCACATCTAGAAGTAAAATAAGTACATAATATGAGTAATAAATACAAATATACATAGAACAGACACTAAATTTAATATGATCATTTAAAAAAAAGATGAGTCTTTAGCAGCTGTTTTAAACTTAGAAATAAAGTGTGAACGTTAAGACGGAGTTTGTTCCAGAGCCTCGGTGCCACGCTAGAGGACGATCTAGCACCCGTCATGTTAAGATTAAAGCCTGGTACTGATGAAAGGCCAGCCGAGGCAGGGGGCAGTGATCGTATGGTGTGATCAGGTACACCGGTGCAATGCTGTATAAAAGCTTAAAATGGAAATAAAAGAATTGTAAAATGAGCACAATAAGATACCTGGAGCCAATGGACCTGGATTAACAGAGAGGTGATATGTTCTCACGTTTCTGATTGCATAATAGCATCGCATTTTTATTTTAAAAAATAAAATAGTTACAGAAATTAATTAAAGGCTTAACAAGAGCATCGACCAAGACCTCTGTCTCCGCCGACGCAGGCTTGCGATTTTATGCAGATGAAAAAAGGCTGATTGAGAGATACTGTTAATCTGTATATTGAAAGACAGGGTGTTGTCTAAAATTACTCCAGGGCTCTTAGATTGGGTGTAACAGGGCAGGACCAAAGTGAGTAATAACCCATCTTAGACACCGCTGATTTGGATCGTACAACCAGCATCTCTGACTAATTAGCATTTAATTTGAGATAGTTGTTCGACATGATGTCCTGGAGACTGGCAGTAAGAGTCACTGGAAGGATCTCAGGGGTTAACACTGGTGTAAAGCTGAGTATCGTCGACGTAGCAGTGGAAATGGACACCATAATGTCGGAAAATATTTCCTAAGGGAGAAAGATAAGGAATAAACAGGAGTGGTCCTACCACAGAGCCCTGAGGCACTCCTCTAGTGGTAGCAGAGATCTTGGACTGATAACCACATATCTGGACAGATTCAAAGGCATTTTCACTTCAAGGCACCGGGATCATTTCTGAGAACACTCGACCCCAAAGTCTGGTTCATTTTGATATATCCGAAACATCAATAATATTAGACATGGGTCGTAGTTCAACTTCCTTGTTCTTCTTCTCTTTGTATTTATGCTGCCCTAGGTGGGTGGGGGGTGGGGCAATCGTACCTGGACACGGTACAAATTAATCGTGTCTAAAGTTAAATCTCAGAAAGGCGCTCCAAATGAACTGATTGGGAAACCGTAGCGAAACCAGCACTTAAGTCAAAGATAACTTAAGCTAAAATGCAAATGCAAGCTCTAAGAAGTCCTGAACCTGAAATCGATTTCAATGAATTTGATTCAATTTCAGTATTAGATTCAGAATCTATTCATACTTTTATTATAATAATTATTGAGATAGACATAAAACAAACATGAAATATTGTAGAATTGACAAATTTCTTGAAAATGTACCACAACGTTAGAAGAAAATATCAGTCTCTGGATTATACATGTAATTTGTGAAACTACCTTTTTTTTTTTTTAATTTATTTTATGGCCGGTTGGTACAATACTACCACCTACTGGACTGGAGTATGGAACAGATGACTGGCAAGGGAAAAAAAAAACAACAAAAATCTAATTTGTACAAAACGTGACATTTATACAATCTATAACACACGATACACAGTGTTTTAGTGTTTATTAGATACTTTTTGTAGTTTTTAATACTTTAAAACCTGTAAGAAATGAAGAGGCTTGTAGTGCTCTCGAACTGAATCGAAAATCACAATGCACTAAAGTCAAATCGAATTGAATCAACAGTCTGCCTTTGACTAACAGCTCTATTCAGTGCTGTGGCAACCATTCATAAACAACAGTGTCAACATAATGAAAAATCATAATCTACACGTGGGACATTTATAAAAAAAATAAAAAAAAAAGCAATCTGCTGCGAGATCGTGTTTTATAGTAGGAGGGCGGGGGGTCGGGGACCGTATCATCGCATCACCCCTTTATCACCCCTTTATACCCACTGATACCCACCAGATAAAAACAGTGCTGAGCCTCATGAGTGTCCTTAAGCACTAAAAGAACTTGTCTCTGTGTTTGCTAACAGGAAGCTTTCATCAAAAGGGGAAACGTACAGCAACGATTTCAGGGTCTAAATATAACCGATTTAACTCCTGCTGAGAAAAGCAGCACTTACTTACTTACTCATATGTAGAGTTCTTACTGTAGTGCATTAAAAGGGCAACGTAGTGCAACATATTATATTTCATGTTTCATATTTATGAAGGTTTTTTATTGCTTATATTTGGCTAAAGGTTTGCAGACACTGGATCATGGCGCTTATGTGTTGCTGATGTTGAAACTGGAGGTGTGTGATGGTCAGGGGAGCACAAATTTTTGATCCCGACATCTACACTATCAGTGAGTTTCTGGTGAGGGAACATTTTATGTGTTTATTGCTGCTATAACAGAAGTGGAAACAGGAACTGACTTGTTTCATGAAACATCAAGTGTAAATATAATAGCGCAAAAAGAACGTAGCTGCAGAATCATAAAGGAAACACGTCAAACACCTCAGGGTGTGCTATTAGAGGAAAATAATCAACTTCCTGATGTGACGCTGCTTCATCACGCAACACCGAGTGCTTTATTATATACTTCCTTATTTTAGTCTCACTTACGGTGTGATGTCATTTATTCAGCAGAATGAAACTCCGTCATCAATTCTAACATTTAATTTAGAAGTGACAGAGTTTACAAACGCAGTTATGGAAATAGTTGCCATGGTGACCGAGACTGCAAACCCAGTTTCAGGAGGAGTTGCTGTAGTAACATATAAAACACACCCTGTTTCAGGAATGGTTGCCATAGTAACCAAGTGCAAATCCAGATATAGGAATAGTTACCATGGTAACCAATAATACCGACCAAGTTTTAGGATCAGCTTCCGCAAGAACACAAACCCAGGTATGCCGTAGAAACCGAGAACAAACCCTTTTTTAGGAGTAGTTGGCATAGTAACCAAGCATAAACCCAGTTTTAGGTTAGGTTGCCATTTTAACAGGAAACAAACCTCGGTCAGTGTAGTAACCGTCAGTGTAGTAACCAAGAACAAAGCCGGTTATAGGAAGAGTTTCCATTGTAACCCGAGAACAGACCCAGTTTCACCAACAGTTGCCCTAGTAACCGAGAACAACCCCAGTTATAGGAATAGTTGCCATGATGAGCGAGAACAACCTCAATTTCAGCAACAGTTGTCATAGTAACAGAAAACAAACTCAGTTATAGAAATAATTGTTTTATGAACTGAGAACAAATCCTGTTTTTGTAAAGGTTGCCATAGTAACAGAGCAAACCCAGTCTTAGGAACCCTCACTGACCTAGTTTTAGGAACAGTTGCTATAGTAACCAAGAACGAGCCCAGTATTGGACACTACTCCAGTCAGATATGAAGAAGGTTACAGGGCTTTACATTTCTGTCGTGTGTGTGTGTCTCCGTGCAGGCGACCGCCAAGGGCTTCGTCCTGATCCAGACCAAAGAGGTGTCCATGCGACCCGAAGACGTGAGCAGAGTTTTCCAGAACAGCGCAGAGGAGCTCACCGAGTGGACGACTAAAGGTCAGAGACGCCTTAGATTTGACACATTGAAACCACAGTCATTTCTCACGTAACCATGGATGTGTGTTTTTTTTTTTATTTTTAATTTTTTATGCTTTGTGTAGGATCACACCTACTTTAAAGCAGGTTAGAGACAGGAAATTGAGGTTCGATCATAGAGTTTCGATTGAGTCACTCACATTCAGGACCTGAAAAACATAAACAATGGGTGGGTCGGGGTTAAATATGTCATGGCTGCACCACAGCGTGGGCGAGTTCTCGAGTCTGATTGCTCAGGAGCCATGGGTCGTTTTTATAGAAGAGCATGGCTCGGACATTTTTTTAGGCTACAGCAAGGACGACAACGCTTAGAACTTGCGGTCAGCAAGGCGTCGTGGAAAGTTTCAGATATGAGCTGTGGGGTTTCATCCTCACGCGTGGTCACATCTGGAGTTGAATCATCTGCGCCTCTGTTGAACTGTGAGGTTTATACACGTATGTGATAATTATTAACCGGTAAACTTTTTTTTTTTTTTTTAAACATCCTTAGCTTATGTGCGTAGTGTAGCCGGTGGATTATGAAGTGTGTGATAGTGTGTGGAGTGTTAAATTTATACATGCACTAAATGACGAGGAAAACATGAGGATTATTTTCTACAAAACTAGTTTCTGAGTGTTTCCTGTCCTGGTTTAATGGTTATTCTGTGTGTGTATGTGTGTGTGTAGGCCCTGTTGTGGCTCTGGAGCTGAACGGAGACGCTGTGGTGGAAGGCTGCAGAACCATCGCTAACGAGGTGTTCAAAGGAACAAAGGTATTACAAAAGGATTTTAGTGATGTCATCAGGACACGCCTCCAACTCTAAATTTTCCTCTAATTTGCCCTAAGGTCCAAAAGTTCTTGTGTTGAGGCTCATGATATCAGTTGAAACGTTGCCAAAGCGGTTCTCTGGGTCACGTAATGAATGGCGTCTCCTCATCATCACATACAGAAGGAGTCTCCAGTGTCAGTGATTAACGTTTCGAGCACAGACGGATTTAACATTTCACTCAGTAACCTGACAAGCTGTTTCAGTAGATGGTGTGCTATAATCATGATTGACATGTTGCTGATGTATAAGAAGAATAAAACACTTCAGAGAGTGCACTTCTAGTAAAATAATAAACGTTATGTAAGGATATACAACTCCTATATTGAACAGCGTGCATTATTTTTCTAATTTCGTAAATTCCTGCGCAGTTGCTTTTATGTCAGGAAACCCACTGGCACAGGGGGGAGTGGTCCGAGTCGGTCACTCATGACATCATAAGCGATAATTGGTTCGAACGGATGTTGACACTTGCAGGAATTTCACTCTTGTCTGTTTTTTTATTTTTATTTTTCACAGGTGTTTGTTTCTGAGAACAAAAATTCAGCCTCGCAGGACGTCGAGAACTTTTTCAACTTTGCCGACATGCAGTTGGGGCTGTGACCGGATCAAGAGCAAACTTTGATTTTAACGTTACAAACAAAAAATTAACTTGTCAAAGCGATAAAGCAGGAACAGAGCCCAATCGCACACCTGTGACGTTTTAAAGGGTGGTTTAAACCTGCGGTTCTCAACAGTGGACTCTGGGGGGCTTCTAGGGGTCAGGAGGTCACCATGGAAATGACATCATCGTTACCTAAGTGATGTATGGGGGTGGCCAAAAGTTTAAATCATTAGGCATTTTTCCTTACATAAATCTGGTTATTTTTATTTAGGTTTTAGAACTAAAATGGTTTCAAAACTAACAATAGAAGATAAACAGCATCGGACTAAACGCCACTTGTTTTTTCTCTTTGTGCTGATCTGAAGTCAGTATTCTGTCAGAACATTTGGACTTCAACATGCTTGTAAACACAAGTACTGCAACACCAGAAACCATGAATTAGCTGAAACTTATCATTTTAAATACATTTTTCTGCGCATGGGTCCAGAATTTTGGGAGACCTTTGTATACGTTACCAGTTTCTCATTCTGTACATAAGCAGAGTGAAAAGTCTGGAGTGAAATGCAAACCTCAGTCTGAATCAAAAGGAAAATTTTTTTTTATGCATTTGGTTTCATTTCACACTGCATGTCTTGAAACGAGTCACTAACCAGTAAAACTTCCTCATACGACTCTCTCACTCCTTTGTGATTAATACAGCGGTACAAGAAGTGAAACGAGACTTTAGAGAGTACGAATAGAATCACGGAAAATAACCCGAGCATGATAAACACAGATCCTCAGGCACTCAGGGAATGAGGTTAATAACTAGTTTAAAACATTTTGGATCACATGTCAAGTTCATTTCTGTAGTGTGTAAAGCACAGCAGGTTTGATTCATTTTCGAGCAGATGAGTCGATTTGCTTACAGGAGAGAGTTGATTCGCTCCCTGTAAAGGTGATTCACTTTAAAGTGAGTAGATTCACATACAGTTAAGTCGATTTGCTTATAGGTGAGTTGATTTCATAATAACTAGTTAAATTTTTTTATTCACCTTTTTAATTTTTGCATCACATCTGGTGTAAAGCACTGCATTTAATTAACTTTCTTGCAAACGAGTCGATTCGCTTGTAGTCGATGTGCTCAGTGTAGAAGTGATTCGCTTGAAGGTCAGTTGGTTTACATACAGTTGAGAAGATTCACTATGAGGTCTGTCAGTTCACTCACAGATGATTCAATTCACTCAGAATTTACATTTAGTTCTCCCAGAAGAGGACAAAGTCCACCTCACTCAGACAATACTTGGATCCGAGCGTGATTTCTTTTTTTTTTTTTTTTTTAGATTTTCTTTCAAAAAGGCTCCCTGGTATAAAAGGAAAAAAAACCTAAACAGAACAAAAAAACACTTTGACAACCCTTGGTTTAAACCCCTGATTATTTTATTATTTTTTTATTTAACATACTGCTGCTAAAATTGTTAAAGGATATGTTTTTTCAGGTTTTATGTTTTCATGCTGTACTCATGCTGTATTTTCTTAAAAGATTATAATTATTCTAGTGACGGTGTGAAATCTTTGAAGTCACTGCTTCGTACGTCATGCTGAAAACAAGTTAAAGCGTGTAGATATTTATTTGTCGTACCTGATAATCACCATCATCTCATTTTCTGTATTTTTTTCTGTACTGAAATGCTGTATATCTTTTACCGCTGTTTAATCTTAGCTTGGACACTTTATTCTCCATTTTTGTTTTAATTGTTAAAGAAGAGGACAAATCACCCAAGTTATTTATAGAAATGATTATCTGAAGCTGAAGTTTTGCCAATCGATTGTACCTGAATGTACTGTGCAGGAAAACTGGCTGATTTACATTCCCTGTTTTTATACATTAAAAAAAAAAAGATTTCTTTGAACAAACTCGGTTTGTTTTGAAAAAAAAAGTAGTATTTTAACATACTTTTGTAAATTGTCTTTGTTCTTGTTTATATGATGCAGTTTTGTAGAAATTAATGTATACTGTGATTTATCAATATAGAGTTTTATTACTGTGTGACTCGCCTTATTTATGATTATCATTTAATGTTTGCAAAAACATAAAAAAATTGTACATTAAGCTACCTTAAGCTGATGATTTGCGTGAACACCGCACAGACACAAACCTACAAACACAAACCTACACACACACACACACACACACAGTGTTTCCTGATTTGCATTGAATTTAAATTACAATGCAGCTAAACTGAGACATTTGCCTAGACGTATTTAATACAAGTGTAAAGGTTGGAAGTTTTTTTGCACACTTGTTATAACATATTGTTAAAGTTAAAACATATAACTTGTTTTTTTGTTTAGAAGTTGTGATGGGCAGTAAAGTAAGAATGCGATTCTCTTTTTAAAAAAAGCAAAAACCAAACAAGCTGCATGTGTTAAACCGGAGATAAATTTTTTAAATTCCGGGTTTGGTGTGCAAGTGTGAACGGGGAGTGTAGTAGTTAACGCATGATTGGTGCCTGTGTGAACAGGAAGTTTTATCAATAAAAATACATGGCTTTGTGTGTGTGAACGGGGAGTTTGTTCAGTAAAAATGCTGGGTTTTGTAGGTTTGTGTATGAATAGTGAGTTTTATTAATGAAAATACAGAGTTGTGTGTGTGAACAGGAAGTAGTAATAATAAGAATACTGGGTTTTGTGTGTGAACAGGAAGTTTGTTCAGTACAAATGCCAGATTTTGTATGTTAGTGTGTGTGAACAGTGAGTTTTAGTCATAAAAGACTGTTTTCTGTGTAAACAGGGAGTTTGTTCAGTAAAAATATTTAACTTTATATTTTACTTGGGTTTTGTGTGTGAACAGAGTTTTCAAACGTGTATGTGAATTTGGAGTTTTATTAATAAGTATACCGAGGTTTGTGTGTGAACGGTGAGTTTGTTGAGTACAAAGCCGGGTTCGGTGCTCGTGCGTGTGTGTGAACTGGTTTTTTCTTTAACCCATTCTTAAACCGCGTCCAGTGTGGCACTGTAATAGGCGGAGTTTAGGACCCGGCGGCGCGGCCTGTACAATAGCACTGTTGTGTGCTGGAGGAGAGGTGGCTGCAGCTGTATTTTTTTCACGTATTGACATGGTGTAACTGCCTAAATCTGAATAATTCACGTAAATTCTGCACTTGTAACGTGAGGAGAACTCTCCGGATCTGTCAGGGAGTTGATCGGAGCTGGTTTGTGCTGTAAGGTAAGGCTTGTTTTCCATGAACAATGCTGCTGAGTGTGCTGAGGCTGCTCCAGGCCCATGTTCCCACAAACTGCGGCTCTTACACCAAAGCCAGGATACCAGCTTCAACCAGATCAGGCGGTGATAAGAAGCGTTATTTCCTAATCTCTATCAATGGTGGCTTTAGTGTTCGTACAGATTTGGCCTTTTCTCCAGGCTGTAGCCGTGCTGTTCACGCAGGGCGCTCGTGGTTTGGCGCCAAGGCCGTATCAAATCCCGCGCTGTAGCATTAGCATTTGATGTAGCACGCTGCCTTTAGCAAGGGCGGTCGCAATTATTTATTTGGGCTGTAATACACACAATGTAACACTATCCTGTTTCTTTCAATTCATTTTTAATCTCATGGATTAGATAAAACATCCCTCCAGCTCTTAAAGCCCAAACTACGCGCTGAGGATTTGATACTTACCTGGCAACCCCGGGTTCAAGATGGCGCCACGCTCTGTTACACACAAACGATTCACTAATAACCATTATACAACGATTAAAACTCACATTCAGCTCAACACCAAAATATATAAATGGAACTGGATTATCGTAGTGAAATGTGGTCTTCATTTCTTGTACTTTACCGCGATTTATACTCAAGTACCAAAAAGTAAAAAACTAAAATTGCTTTCCAGACACGTGCTCGCGACAAAAACAAATTCTTCTGTAGTGTTTTAATTTGTTTTATAGCATCTACTTTAAACTTAACTATAATAAACTAAGTCGGTTGTAAAGAATTTTTCTCCTCCTCAGGAAAGCACACCATGCCCCGCCCCTTTACCATGAACAAGTGGGCGTGGTTATGACTTCCCTAATATGGCCTCCGCTTCCGGTGTCCTAAGGTTTTCCTTCTTTAAAAATAATAAAACCACCCTATTTTTTTCCTTCCCTAACAATAAACTAAGATTTGTTATTCATTAATGACAACAAAATGAAGTGTCCCAGTGTCTGAGTGAATTATCTAGGATTGATTCTGAAATATTTATCCCCACAGTGCAGCACTGCTTGAATCTGATTGGTCTTAGGGTGCGCTTCGTGTTCGTATAACAGCACAGCTGGTTTATTTTTAGATTTATGAAAGGAGTCTCCAGTGTCACGATTTATATGTATTGATTTTGGAGTCTGCGTTTTATACCTGAATTGATTATTTTCCACTTTTCCCCATCTTTAATAACTATAATGAGAAAATAATAAATTGACACTTCTTTCATGCCTAAGGATCAATAGATTTAAAAAAAAAAAAAAAAAAACTATAGTAAAAGAGTGAGACTCATGGTGAAAAAGTGTAATTCTCTCGGCTCTAATGGACACAAATCTGAAAAACGAACACAGATAGAAGGGTAAAGAGGCACAATATAATACTCTCATTCGTACACGCGTGTGTGTGTGTGTGTGTGTGTCAGGAGCAGGTGCTATTCCAGATGCTCCAGCACTCACTGTAGCAAGTGTGTGTGTGTGTGTGTGTGTATGTGTGTGTGTGAAAACAAAGGTGGTTTCGTTTTATTGACTTTGGTGACGTTTATAAAAAAAAAAAAAAGGAAAAATAAACAGGTAAAACAGATAAGCATGTAAAGCTTGTACTTTGAATGAAGTTTCGATTACTATAAAAAGACATGAAACGTTCCTATCAGAGGATCCCTTTTATTTGTTAGTGTTCTTGTGAATTAATAAAAAGTCTTTAAATGAGTTTAATAATATTTTTTGTTTAATTATTTTAAGTGTATTAAGAATTATTTACTAAGTGAATTAAAATGGAAATGTTTTTAATCTGAGTTAAACGTGTGTTCTTGTGAGTTATGATGATAAGGTGGAGGCGGTTTGTTGCGGTTATACAGGTATAGACGATATCTTTAAAAATATACAAAAGCTTATATTGACATCATAGACTGTATAAGAACTGGACACGCCTTTTTTTACCATTCTAAATAAGCTTAGCCCCTCCCACAAATAATAGTAAAAAAGTATTTTAGCTTCACTATTGCTAACCAGGAGTTGCCACAAAACAGAATTTCGATATGAAGCTGAATCAATGTTTTCACACGTCACTAACTTATAATAATAAGCAAATAATGTCTTTAATATTTAAAATTTTTGTTAATTGTAATTATAGTTAATAATTGTCACAAAAAAGTCTAAAAGTTTACCAAAAGGAAATCATGCCAAGTGTACAAGTCATGCCAGTTAATTACATCTTTAATTTAATAGTGATTAATACGTAATAGTAAAAAAAAATACTAAAATGAAATATTTGTGTTTTTAAAGTGTTTTAGTTTGTATAAACTATTAGATTTATCAAAAAAATCTAAAATATTTTTGTAAAAATTCCTGCTTTAGCTGATTGAATTATTTGCCTTATTTTTTGTACAAAATAATTTTTTTTTTAATTAAATGAACAGTGCTAAGTGTAAGGTGATTAATCCCTACAGTATAAACCTGATCTGAAAACAGAAATCTTACACTTTAATAATACACAGTGCAGTAAACGCATGTGTGTGTGTGTGTGTGTGTGTTGTCACAGAAACGAGAGGTGGATGACGGACGCATGCTGAGACAACACGCTAGCTCGCTCAACGGCACAAACTTTATGGTAAGACAGATTTAAATTCAGTCTCCGTCCTGATTGCTCCGATTAATTTCTTGTACTTAAAAGAGGTTTTGTGGAAGGAGTCTCCAGTGTCAGGGCTGAAGCTGTAGGTTTGAGGACGCGGGAATGTTTCATTAACAAGTGAATAATAAAAGTGAATATTAATTCCCTCTCTCTCTCTCGCTGTTCTTCTGTCTTTCTCTCTTTCTGTCCCCCTCCAGGATACATCAGGATGAAACGACTCAGGACTTTAAGCAGTAGTGACAGTTCAGACAATGAGAGTGAGTAAAGAGCAATACACACACACACACACACACACACACACACATTCCCTTACATATGTGCACAATTGTTATTTTATTATTTTATAAGATGATGATGTGAATTGTTTGACTTGTTCCCTCACCTCCAGGTCCCTCAACGTCCTTCTCTACAAATAAGTATGGCAGTAAATCTGGAACCCCGTCCTCCGCTCAGAAGAAGCCTGCAGAGGTGAGAGCCTGAAGAGATTCACCCGTTAACCCTGAGTGTTTGAGTATTTATTCATGTTGTGTTTAGCATTCTGGGCGCGCATGCAGCGTTTAGCGTTAAGGGTATGCGTGCAGTGTTTAGTGTTCTGGGTGCGTGCGCAGTGTTTGTTCTGGTGTTAAGCGTTCAGGTGTGCGTGGGGTGTGTGGTGTTTACTCTGGTGTTTATACTTCCGCATGCGTTAACGTTGTGGTGTTTGTTTACTGTTAGTAACCAGTGTTTAGTTTACTGGTTCGCGTGCAGTGTTTAGCGTTCTGGTATTAATCCATATGTGGTTGTTGCAGGTGTTCAGGAAAGACCTGATCAGTGCGATGAAGCTGCCGGACTCGCACCACATCACTCCTGATGATTATTACCTGCTGGCTGACACCTGGAGGCAGGAGTGGGAGAAAGGAGTGCAGGTCCTGGCCAGCCCTGATAGCATTCCTCAGCCCTCTGTCAGGTCAGTGTCTGTCTCTCTGTCTGTCTCTCTGTCAGGCCAGTGTCTGTCTCTCTGTCTGTCTCT
>JAOTRS010000016.1:1129401-1140723 GCA_028565755.1 Dinotopterus cunningtoni
CTTCTTGCTATTCTACATACCCAAAACATAAATGTAGCATTAGCATTGCTTAAAGAGGTTTTATCACTTTTCTATGCCTTAAAATCTACTCTCTCTCTCTCTCTCTCTCTCTCTCTCTGTGTGAGTCTGCAGTTCCATAAACAGATTTAATGAGCTAGAAATAATAAACAACATAAAAATAGTTTATGTTTAACTACATTTTGCATTAGCTCTTTTGCAGGGTTACCTTGCTAGCTTACGCCTTTCAGATTACACAATAAAACATAAAGGTAGTGTAATTTTAACTAGCACGTATACTAGCAAACTTAACTAACATGTAAACTAGCACACAAGATAAGAACTACTGCTGGCTAAACTAACCAGTTCATGTTAGATAATAAACTTGTGTGTTAAAGAGTATTTTAAGCTTTATTATTTTTAGGCTGAATGAAGAAAAATAGTAGTGATAGAACAGGATCAAGTTGAGACTAGTTGATCAGGTTTTTGATTTGTGTGTTTAAAGGTGCAAGTAGCGTCACTGTGCAGCCTAGGCAAATTTCACCCCCACCCCCAAGCCAACACACACTTTTGGCTCACACTCATTTGCCTTACAGCTGCTGGAAATAGATAACATAACTGACGTGCATATCTGAGTCTTTTGACGCTAGAGACAAACACCTAACCTTTACAGTATGTCCTGGTACATAAACAACGTGTTGATAAATAGGTCGCTCTGCACAACGGTTTAACCAAATTATTAACCTATTACTAGCAAAGCAAGACATGGGAGGCCTTAAATACTCCAGTATCCACCACAATAATTATAATATTCAATTCTACTAATTCTCTTTGTTACCAGTGAGAGTGAGAGATTGCCAAATTAAGACAATAATTCAAAAGATGAAATGAATTCATTACAAATTAAATTTGAGAAGTTTTGAAGTGAGAGGATGCAGAAGCTGTAGATATTGGAGAGCTACGGTGGGACTATGACTTGACACTTAGAGAATCATGTACCAGGTTTACTTAGGTATACTTAGTTTAAACAGCTATTTTAGTTTCCTGGTAATGTACATTTTGCGTACATTACTATTTTGCCAAGTTGTTTTTGTGCTGGATTTGTTAAGTTTTGACAACCCACGATTGTTCATGACAATCATTAATGTTCCCAACAACCAATCTCTGATCACTATTGATTCCAATGACCAATCATTTATCACTACTGATCAAAAAGACCATTCACTGATAACCTTTGACTCCAATAACCAATCACTGATCACTCTTGATCCCAATGACCAATCGCTGATTAGTATTGACTCTAATGACCAATCACTGATCAATTTTGAACCCAAGGAGCAATTAATGATTAATATTGACCCCAATGACCAATGGGTCATCACTGTTGGACCCAATAACAAAACATTGATCATTATTTATCCCAATGACCAATCACTGATCACTATTGATCTAAATGGCCAATCACAAATCACTATAGATCCCAATGAATGATCATTATTGATCTTAATGACCAAATCACTGAACATTACGGATCCCAATGGCCAATCACTCATCACTATGGATCCCAATGGCCAATCACTGATCACCATTGATCCTGATGATCAATCACTGATTATTCATTACACCAATGACTAGTCACTGTTCAGTATTGATCCTAATGACCAATCACTGATCACTATCATGTTCATGGAATCAATCATCTGTCTTTCTTTTTCATTTTATCTTCCATTCTTGGTGATTACACAGTATTAGCAGAGTGCTGTTATACTTGTAACTGTTTTATTTACGTCAGTTTATTAAATCCTACTTACTACTGCTTAATTTTGCCTACATTCATGATATAATTTATAGAATGTCACATTTATAGACTTGTTTCTATAAGAAATAATATAATGTATCATCTATTACCTTAAAATCTGATCAAACATCCTTGTTTAGGAAACATTTACTGATCTACAAATGATCACGACTAACCAATAAATATGCAAACCTGGTGACCTCTCGTAACTTTTTAAGCATGGCTAAGCTGCTAGCCCTTGAAAAACGTTGGTGACACTGTCAGTCAATAATGATGGCGCACCTGTAAACGCTGGTAAAGAAAATAAATTGTGAGCTAAGGGTACACAAATGTTTGCACTCAATTGTTTGCCAGCAACCACAGTGATGAGTCTGAACTTTCATTTATAATATTCTAGTCATGTCTAAACTGAGCTGAGCTGTGAGTTGTATACATGAAGTCAAAATGTTCTCTCTTGGTAGATTTAAAGCAGGACATCAGCGAAAAAAAAAAATTCCATTCATCTCAAAGGCACAGTAAATGTCTAACACAGATAAAACCATGGAACGCTTACATAACACAAAGCCTGTTGATAAAGACTGATATGATAGAAGGCACTGTAGAATTGCGCAGCCTGTTTCGTTTACAGAAATTGATTAGATTTAACTCTGATGGAGTGCTTTAATCTGTGATCAAGCTATAAAAGAAGAAAAGCACCACCCACAGACTTGCTTTTTTCCACCCACCACCTCTACTGCCAAACTAGTCCAAATTAGTGTAACTACAGCAACGCTGGCAATCCTGCAAATTCAAAATGTTCTCTCACATGGTATTGTGTGGCACCGACAGATAAAGGTGCTATAATGTCTCAAGTGTATTTGCAAAAGTTAAATAATTCATAAAACACTTTCAAGGACAAATGGAATCTTGGCACGTAGGTTTTGTTTCCTAGAAATGTTGGTTAAATGCAAGAAGAGGACAAAAGATTATGTGAAGAAGTTGTAAAGAAAAGAATATCTTATGTGCATGTCTGAAACATGAACATATGAAAGCATGCTAAGCACCACTCAAGCTTATAATACATTCACAGAATCTGGTGAGGCTGGGCATGACAACCCATCTGTCACATTTCCTCATATAATGCACCTGAGAATAAAACCAACATACCAACTATACCAACTTAATTCTAACTGGCACGTAGTCGATCACTTCCAAAGAGTTTATAGTTCAGCACTTTCCCTTTGAAGTCTGTTTTTTTTCCTCCTAGAATACAGTATATTGCTGCTCACTGTACAGGCCATATATTTATATTTCCACTTAAATCATTATTTACTTTTTCACGCTTTAAGACAATAATCAACTTTGGAACTTTTTTCAAAGTTATCATTGATTATTTTCTTGATAACAATACAACACAACACGAGAGTGTTATACACTGAGAAAATCGCCATTGCATTTTCTTCTTTTTTTTATGCGTTTGTCCAAAACAGAGTGTGAACAATGATTTAGGGGCTTTCCTACATTCCTGAATTTGATCCCAAACTGGTGTGAAATTAGAATTAGAAGAAACTCAAATTCCCTTCGCCCTGTTAGGAGTCAAAAACATCTCGAGCATGATGAAGATGCAATTTTGAAATGTAGGCCCTGACTTAAAAACATTGTAGCTGGTAGGTGGATCATAGCTGTCCTTTGGGACTGTGTAAGTGCTGGGGCTTTATCGTAACGGATCGTAAAGCAGAATTTGTACATGTTGCTACTATTTAAATATGGCGTGTCATAATTCTCAAGATTATTCAAGACTTGCCTTGGTTCTATTCTAAAGAACTATTAAGGTCCTGTTTTGGACAGCGTGTCTGACCTCATGATCACATGGTGACACCAGCCGTATAAGAGGACAGAGTGATGAATCCCAATCTTAGGCAGCTCTTGCTAATTAGTCTGAGTATCTGCATTTCAAATTAACCTTTAGTGCACTACGTAAAACAGATGGGGGAAATCAATTCAGTTGCATATCGCAATATTTTTGTGTGGCAATTGACCTCCAAAATGTATTTTTTTTAAATAATTCATTCATTTAAAATTTATGTATGTAAAATGTATGCTTTTGAGGTGGTAAAATGTTGCAGTGACTTTATAATTCCACAGGTGGTGCACTCTAAACAATTCCTACATTGGCAGGCAGCACAGCATCCTGTATGGTAGGAGCATTTTATTTGCAAGGTTATGTTTAGAAATGTAACGAAATATTATAAATTTGGTACCTAGGCATCGTGATAATATGGTATCGGCTGTTCTCTGTTGATTCCCATCCATACTACATAGGGTGGTAAAACACTTTGTTTTATTTAAGTGGTTTTAGTGCATCTAAATAGAGAGGATGAAGCGATTTAAGGCTCAGCTCTAGATCGTTTGCTAAGTTTATTTTCAGCTAGCTATACTGAGATTTAAATAGTAATAAGAAGGAACTGAAACCAGTTGGATCTGGGTCGGTGTTAACAGGAAAGCTGACAGGACAGGAAGATAATGGGTCGGATTTTTTTTATATATGGTCCATGACCGAAAAAATCATGTAGCAAGTCTTGAGAAACTGTTGAGGGTTTGACAGAAATCGTGGAAGTCCTTGAAGAACGTCCTAAAAATTTCCAGGCAAATTCGGGAGGAACTCCACAGGTAAATCGCAAAAAGATCGTAGACATCTTCTGACGATTTGGCTTGTGTTTGTAGCCTTTTATGGCTAATGCCTGGACAATTCATAGCAGATTAAGCCATGCGAGTTCACAGTTGAGCAATTCAGGACAGTCCCATGAACTCAGTTTACCTGTTAAATCATTAAATAATTCATAAATAAACAGGAGTTTCAAAGATTTGAGAAAATAGCAAACAAACAGCAAACACCACTCGCTCTACTCTTTTCCATCTGTATACTGTACTCGTGTCTATCACACTTCCTTATTGAGTCTGGGTCCGACATTATACCTATAGCTTTCTGCGAAGCTGCGTTGTAAGAATGCTGTCTTCTGTTAAAAGTGCTACATACAGTGCTGTGCAAAAGTCTGCAAATGAATTAAGAACTATAATTAATGAAACAAAGTCAGTATTTGGTGGGAGAATGCTTTGATGAGTTTCAGGAATAATTTATGCAGTTTAATGAGGAAATTAGCTACTAAGATTTATTGCGCATCCTGTAGAGCCACCCACAGTTCTTCAGAGGACTTTGATTCCCGTTCCCGCATCTTTTTTGCACGCAAATCCCAACAGCTTCCATTTATCCGGTCCAAAAAGTGGTTTCTTGTATAACATGCTGCTTTCTTTTCTGGCATACAAATATTCTTCTTTAGCTTTTGATTTTGTGTTGGAGTACTGAATTTTGAAAATCAGGAATGTTTTTGTACTGATGCAATAATTAAAATTAATAAAAAATAAATCTATAGGAAAGTGTGTACTAATAACACAGGCTGCCTAAGACTTTTGCACAGTACTATAAATCAAACCAAATTTAATTAAGCAATGTTTTTGCCACATTATATCACCAATACCAAACTAATTCAGTGCAGGATGTAAGTAACGTGGGACGCATTAAACACAAAGACATTTATTAAACCAGCCAAAGTTTCTATCTTTTATTTATCACAGTTTATGCACAGATTCTTCCAGAAACTGCAAAATTATCTTTTTAAAAAATCGACTGATGTCATTAATGCACTATACAAAGTGACAAAGTGGTGTTGAGCTGCATTGGTATTGATCATATAAAGTGTTAGGAGTGCTACTTTATAATGCATCCATGTTAATAAATTATAATGCATACAGTAATAAACTTAGCTGCAAAACGTAAAGTATTGTAACCTCTAAACCTACATAAATATTTCACTTCTGAATGCATTATAATTAGATAACTTGTAACATCATAGATTATATCACGGTTGATTTGACCTTCAATAAAAAAATCTTCCTCTCAGGGGCCATTGCTGATTTCCAGTCAGCGAGCGTGGAGCGATCTCAGATAACTCAATCCGCCTGCATTAACCCCGTTCTCTTGTGATTATAGCGAATAGCACATCTGGAATCTGTCATTTTGTATTTGGTAAGCGACATATGAAGAACAGAGTCCAGATCTCGGACTGCAATGTTTGCTTCACAGGATGATAATCAATTTAGCGACACGTACACATGCCAGGGCCGAGCGGTTCTATCTGTTTAAAAGCGTCGATTGTTTGCATGCTGGACTCACTCAGCTTTCGTGCCGAGATCCCAAAAGCCAGCGTCTATTAGAACGAGATTAATCGTTCATATCCCGCCGTCATCATCCTCAAGCGTAGATTTAAACACTTTTCTATAAATAACTGCAGTCACACTTGTGCACTTCCACTAGGATCAGGAGAAGCCAGTTTCCTACACTCATCGTTGTCCTTAGCTGGATCTTTCATGCCGTCCACAGGGGTTTCTTTCTGCGTCTCTTTCTGTCCTTCCAGCGAACAGTTGGACACTGCGTTGGCCACCTGGCAGAACTTCCTCAGGAGGATCTCTCTAAGGAGCAAGTACACCCACGGATCCAGGATCTGATTAAGCGAGGCCAGGCGAATGGCTGTCAGGAAGAAGTTGCAGTCCATCGGTAGTTCCCGGCTGGGCAGGAGAGGAATCGATTTGCAGTGATGAGAAGATGTGTGGTTGGAGATCATCTTCAACATCAGGACCTGTGAAAAGACAGCGATTGGTCAGTGTGTGCATTGTACAGAGGTACCAATGTGCATTGTACAGCGGTACCTCGGCATAGGAATTTAATCCGCTCTGGAGGCGAGTTCTTAAAGTGAGATTTTGTATTGTGAAACACATTGTTCCATAGGAAATAATGTAAATGCAGATAATCCGTTCCAGTCACCCAAAAATATTACCAATATCACCAATTTCTAACGTTATATTTTTGCATTTAGAAAAGACATGTAAATGAAGTTAAATGAAATAAATAGACATTAAACCTCACTTAACCTTAAGTTATGATTCCTCTTGGCAGCAGCTGCTTTAAAAACCAAACTGAAAGCGGCTCGCTTTTCTGCTTGCTACCGTCCTTGCTAACATTCTTGGGACCCTTGGTTCTGTGTCTTCAGTAAATCTTGCACAAAATGGCAAAAAAAAAATCACAAAAAATATGTAAACCCTTAGCTTCACTTGGCTTTCACATATGAGTGATAATAACGCTTGACGCAACATGCCGCATTTTGAAGTTTTGAATCGCTCCTGGACTTGTGCGTAACTTATGTGAATTTGCTAAGTAGGCGCAAACCGGCACTCTGTTCAGCTCGGTTCGTCACTGGTATGCTGAAAACGCTTCGTATGCCGAGGCAAATTTCTTGCAAAATTTCATTTCTTAAGGCAAACATTTTTGTGAGGTGAAGCGTTTGTATTGTGAGGTACCAGCTTTGCAAAACTAGTGGGAAAACTCTTATTACGTTCATGACATATTTTATTGGTCACAGTTTTGGTTTTGGAGAACCCAATGTCCTGCAACTTTTCCTTCACAAACACACTTTAGACATGTTAGGAGCAAAGAAAACAATAAATGGTTCTCCAGGACAAGAGTTGAGAGTTGGGAACATGTTTTCCAAAGAATATTCTTCACGAGAAATTTCCCTTCCACATTTCCTGGTGGTAGAAGCAACCTTCAATCCAGACTTCTTTACCTGTCCAAAATAAGGCCTGCAACCATAAAAAGGAACCTCAGTTCTGCTAGTTGTAAACGTGACCTTATTCTTTCAGTCGGCTCCACGCTCTTAGCAGTGATTGTGTTTTTCTAGGGTGTTTCTTTGGTATTGCAGGAACACAGTAGGTTGCCAGGGTGTTGCTAAGTGGTTTGCATGGAATCCTAGGTGTTTGCTAAGGCGTTGCTGAAGTTTTTCAGTTGGCTATCATGTTTTGCTAGGTGGTTGCTAGGTACCCCTAAAGGTTGCTGTGGTGTTGCTGGTGTTGGTAGTTCAGGTAATGGCTGTGTTGTTCGTAGGTGATTCCTCTGTTATTGCAGATGATTGTTGGAGTTCTGCTTTGTGGTTGCTATTATACTCCAAGATGCTTTGGTGTTCCTCGTGGTGTTCCTATGGTATAACAGGTTGCTATGTGGTTCAGATGGAATCCTAGTTCATTACTCTAGTTTTCCATGTGGTTCTTAGTGTATTCCTAGGATATGGGTAATTCTAGGAAAAGTAAACAGTTAAATTTGTACTAAATACAGCATAACTTTTTAATATGGCAACTTGATTTAGCTCAGTGGGACTGCAGATGCTTCATATGAGCCTCATCTGAACTTTGGAATGCAGTTCTGCAAGGAACGAGGGTTGTCTCTGATTACCCAAATTGTACGTGTTCTAGGTGACAAGCAGGGAAATTTATAACAAATTATGCCTATTGTAATGTACGTTTTAAATTCTCCAAATCATAAATTCTCAAAATTCCTCCACCATGATATGAAAGACTCCCTGCCAGTTATTGCAAATGCCCGATTGCAGTTGGTGATGCCTAGTAGGGCGCAAACAGTTATTTGGTTTAGGGGGCAATTACTTTTTCACATGGGGGCAGGCAGGTTTGGACAGCTTTTTTCCCTTAATAAATGAAATCATCATTGACAAACTGCATTTTGTACTTACTCTAGTTATCTTTGTGTAATATAAAAATGTATTTGATAATCTCAATTATTTAAGTGTGACAAACGTAAAAAAAAATACTCCATGGCGGCACTGTATATGGATCTCAATTTTCTAATAATAAAAGTTCTAATTAGAATGATGTTGGGAGGCCAAGAACCCTTAATTATCTCTTGAAATTATCTTTAAAGAACCACTGAAGAACCCTGAGTGTTGAGTACAACCTCCAACTGTTTGCTCATCATGTTGTGTTCATTTAATACCTAGCTTTTCTTCCTTGATACACACTTCTTTCCCACTGGGAAACACTAACGCCAGGTTCTATGCAAAACCTTTATAAGATTCCACATTATTTGTTTTTTCCTTCTGTTTACAGCCTGAGGTGACTTTTAGACTGTTGTTTCTTCTCTGCGTATTTATTTTACAGAAGCTGCTGGAATGTAAAGAGATCTTCTTCAAATATTAGAACAGTAGCTCCTGTTTTAAAACATTATATCGTGCAGCTGCTGCAAGATCTACGTAGGTCTCCGTGTTTTATCTCCTGTCACGTCTTGTGTAACAAACTCCGTGCCTCTGCATACGCCTTCTGTCATGCTGTTGTAGAAAAATAATCAACAACCGCGCGGCATGATGAAGTAGAGCTACTGCTTCTTTTAACAGCACATCATCAAGTGTGTTATTCCTTCAGCCATTTGTTCCTTCTTCAGTCTCTCCTAAACATCACGTATTAACAATTACACGTTTCTAAATCCAATCATGTGGAGTGTTCATTGTACATGAGCCGTTTCCATAGAAACTACGACGTATCAGAACGAGCTCATTAATACAAACCTGCGCCTACTGTCAGTGGTGCCGTTACAGAAAATGAATCAACACCTTCCAACCAACCAGAATCAAGAATTCAATAGCATTATTCTCACCTTAACATACCCAAGAGAAGTCGGGAATCATTTCATGCAGTCACATGACCATGAAGAAAGGCTAAGGTTGAGGTCTCATCCTTGTCTCTGCATGAAAAGGGCACACAGCCCCGAGCGATGTACTGTATGTTAAATAATCACCAGAGGGAGAGATACAGGTATAAAAAGAACGAGGACCGGACATGTGCGTGAGTGTAAGTGAGACAGGCTCGCTTTGTGTAGTCGATATTTCAACACTTCCAAAGTTGCATTTAAACCAAGTCCTTTTAAAAATGACCGTTCTGTCCTGTTAAGCCAACATGATGACTACCAGATGCCTGAAAATGTTAAACAGCTGATGGCAGGAGTGTGAGTACCAGCGTTCTCCTGGCTGGCAGAGATTCACCAGCAACATGAGCGCCAGGGAACAATGAACAGAAACTGGACAGCTAAAGGTTATTAGAGTTTATTACGCAAAAGAGCTCATTACCAAAGCGCAACCCATGGTGTTCTGGCACAGAGGAAAAACCTTTTTTTTTTCTCTTCTTCAACATCTGTAGTTAATTAGATTCCTTCAGGATCAGACTGAGGAACTTTTAAAGCTAGTTTTTAAATGGTGAGGAATTTTGTTTTTCAAGAACCGTCCGATGCTACAGAGTGGACAGGATTTACTACGGACTTAGTTCATTCAGATAGAAAGAATTGAGGACATTTTAGGCTGTGATTTAAGGGGAAAAAAGGGAAGTTGAACTCGGCTGTTTGTAGTCGTTAGTTTTTATGATGAAACGTTTGAGCAAAATTATAAACACACTAATAATGTTTAAAAATTGACATTCCCTAAAAAAAATAGATTTCAGGTTGAATACATAATAAGTGCTACATAATAATAATAATAATAATAATAATAATAATAATAATAATAATACCACTATTACTACACTTTTGGTCGCCTGTCGCCTCGCATCTCCAGGTTCCAGATTTCATTCCCGCCCCAGGGTCCGTGTGCATGGAGTTTGCATGTTCTCCCCGTGCTTGGTGGGTTTCCCCCGGCTGCTCCAGTTTCCTCCCACAATACAAAGACATGCATATTAGCCTAATTGCTGTTCCCAAATTGCCTGCAGTGAGTGAATGACAATCAGGCTTAAAGCTGGCAACCCAAAGTAACTGCCATAGAAATTATGGCCATACCACCAGGGTGGGGAGTGTCTGTTGCCCCATGTGCTGGAATGCACGTGGATGAACCAAAATACTGAAAAGATCACTACAGTTGGAAAAAAAAGTATTTAAATATAAAGGAAGTCTAATGACAAAGATCCCAATTATGCAAAAAGAAGACAAACAATAAAACAAAAATGTTCTCATACTTTTATATATTTTTTTAGTACAATTCATTATTTTTTTTATTGTTATTATTATTATTATTATTATTATTATTATTATTATTATTAATGGGATTTGGTGGCTCATTGTAGGTTTCTTGCCTGGGCTGGGTTTGATTTCCACCCAGGGCCCAAACCCCAGCCACTGGATGCAGTGCCGGTCCCAAGCACAGATAAAATTGGAGGGTTGTGTCAGTAGGGGCATCCAGCATTAAACCTGTGCCAAAGTTGTGTGTGGATCGGATGGTCCACTGTGGCGATGGGAGCGGCCGAAAGACCAACAACAACATTATTATTGGGAAACTGTTTTATTTTATTTTCCTGCCAACATTTGTTTTACCTCTACACTGGAGCATGCAGCATCTCTCTCTCTCCTAATTATTCATCACTCTCATGTTTCCTGTAATTTTAATTAGCTAAATGGACATACTGATGGTTTCTGTGGTTTTCTCACACCACGACCACGTGTGAAAGAAAGTGAGTGCACACCCGGACACCTCTACTGCTCTCCAAGTGCTTATGTGCATAAAAATGCATTAAAAAAAAGATTAAATAAAATTGTATAAAATATACTACTACAGTTGAGAAAAAAATTGCTCCCAATTATGCAAGAAGAGGAAAATTAAAACAATAATGTT
>JAOTRS010000016.1:1144030-1154538 GCA_028565755.1 Dinotopterus cunningtoni
ATTCTTTTGATTGTGTAAAGCTGCTTTGCAACAATGTCAATTGTTAAAAGCGCTATACAAATAAAATTGAATTGAATAATTAATTGAAACACCTGAATTCAATAACTAACCGGTTTGGCCAAATATGTTTGTCCATATAGTGCAGCTTAAACACTGCATGTGGGATTTATGCATCGTTTATGTAAATATCATCAATAAATCACTGTAAAATATTTACATTAGTATATATTGTAGGCTAGTAAACTATCAGTAAGTTTTATAACTTACAGTATTAATAAATCAGTAAACAAATTTTAGCAGTAAGCCTCAGATATTGGACTGTAAATCATTTACTGTCATTTTACTGTAACAGCTGTAATTGCTTATCATAATTGTACAGTACAGCAGTTAAGTAATATTCTGCAGTAATTTTACAGAAATACCATTTGTTTCAGCGTTACTGTAACTTTACTGCAGCTCAGCAATTTGACTGTATCTTTAAAGCAGCTGACCTAATTTAACCTTTACAGCAGTTATTATTTTGCTGTAAATTTACATTTACCCTCACAGAAGTTAGGCATTATTTTTAAACTTATTGCATCTTTACTCCAATTTTACAGTAGTCGAATATAACTTTGCTACTCTAATTTTACAAAAATACCCAGTCTGGTGAAATTTTCCTTCTTTTATGTTAAGTATTACCTTAATGTAATTTTACAGCAATACATTTTAGTAGTAAAATTAAAGTATTTAGAGTTGCGCATTTAGAAAACTATACTGGCAGAACATTTGGGAGAAAAAATTGCAGGCTTTAATAATCCCAGAAGACACTTTTATGCTCTTGTGTATGTGAACTGTATCTTTTACCTAAGGCACATCACCTAGTGTACACGAGAGGACCAGACGATCCTGATGTTCAGGTCGGTCTGTAATGCAAATCATCCGATAATGTACATTAAAAATATTACCTGAAAATCACACCCTAATCTGGTCTACCTGATGCTACCAACTGACACAGCGAGGTCAGGTAGCGTTATATCTGAGTCAAACATTCCATCATGATGTCTGTAAATCCCATTAAAAAAAAAAAAAAAGTAATTTCGCTGACATTTCAGTCACAACATGATGAGTAGACAGTATGGGATTAGGAGATCAGAAGCACATTTAAAAGGTGACAAACGCCACCTGGAGACCAGGAAGTGAAGGTTCTGCAGAACTTTTCATAACAAAAATAACTTATTTTTTCTATCATTAGGCCAATTTTTTCTGTTCATTTGGTTTTCTTTTCGGTAAAAAACATCACGACAGTAAAAATGGCACAGAGCATTAGTGTGATTAACTTAAACGGATAAAACCATTTTGAAAAGTATACTGTAAAATACAGAATTAAATCCTACATACATTTTAGGCTCCTGTGTGTTTGACCCGTACTATTCCACTTACAAAAATGCCGTTCAAGTCAAACCAGGACGTGATTAAATGTCTGCTGAACGAAGGCGTAAAAGCGATTGATGTTTACAGAAGACTTTAAGCATAGTACGGTGATGAGACTCTTAGCTGCAGTAAAACGATGTAAGACGATGCCGGCTGAGGTGGTTCAGAGCTCACTGCAGTTGTTCCCGTGAACATTCAACAAGCGGAACACCTCATCACTGAAATCGATAGATAACTTGTTGCCCGAAGAGACACATCTGTCTGCGTGAACAGTACACACACTCATTCACCAACACTACTTGCCCATTACAGGAGCTCGGCTGAGAGTTTTGCCACATCTCCCGTACAGTCCTGACCTCCTGATGTTTGGACCATTAAAGGAGTTCCAGGGAGGCCAGGATGTGAATGAAGCAGACAGTCTGATCACGGCCCCGATGTACTGATAAACCTTTCTACCTTGGTGTCCAAGCACTAGTGAAACACTGGGATAAGTGCATTAGTGTATCAGGAGGTTATATAGAGAAATAAAGGGAGTTTCTACTCTCAGAACTGTGTTCGGTTATTCTGCTCTGTTGTTAAAAGTCTCGGTTTGACTCGAACACCCCGTGACAATTCCTTGACATTTGGCATCTTTAGTGTATCTCTGACTTCGTTACTGAATCACTTTCTCCGTTGGGAAACGTTCAGGTACAGCTTTACCTCTTGCACTGGAGACTCCTTCCATAAACGTAATAAAATAAACGTATTATAACGTCAGTAAAGTCAGTTCAGGCCGTACACTTCCCTGTAAATGATTTGTTGCCATAGATACGAGGAAACGAATCCACGTCTGACAACTTCATACTGAATAACTCGGCTGAATGGTAGAATTTAATTGGCGCGACCGATGTGACTGATGTCGAGACAAAACATCACACAGGAGTAAGTTTGACATGTTTTTATTCACGCTGTTCACACTGCCATGGAGGTCTAATGAGCTCTAACGGATTTCTAGAAATATGAGTTGATCTGACGGGGCCAAATTAAACTGTTACTTTTTCAACAAAAAGCACTAAAGTTTGGGCTTTGTAGAGCTGGTTTCTGGACAAATTTTTTTTTTAATCGGATATGAATCGGGTCTTAAACAGAAGTAACGCTATTAAAGACTAGCTTTAAAAAACAAAACAAAAAAAACCTTTAAAACAAAAGCCAAACATACTTACCTTCTCCTAACACGACTAAATAAAAATATGATGGATGCAACACGCGAAGAGTTTACTTAAATACTGACAGATCTCAAACCTGATTTGGGGAAACCAGCGTCAGCTAGTAATTTAAGAACGTTTTAAACAAAGATCGAAATCGTGGAACTGTCTTCATCAGAGCGTTCAGGCAGTTTAAATGGCAGATTTCTGTAACGAAACAATAACGGGAAAAAAAAACAAAAAACAAACAAAACCAAATAAATCCCCAAGCTACTGAAACTCATAAAACAGCACAGTTTGTGATTTTTTTTTCTTTGCCCAAAGACAACATGCAGAATTTCTCTCCATTATTTTGTGTTTAAGACTTTTTTTTTTGTTGTTGTTGTGCTAATTATTTCTTTTGTGAGCCGGAGCCAGAGCGAGATGATCCAGATGAGCCACGACCCCTATAGAGTTAGAGACAGGGAGAGAGAGAGAGAGAGAGAGAGAGACAGAGAAACAGAGCACAGATAACTAAGTGACAAGTCATATCGTGATGAAAGAATTATTCAAAGTGTGTACACCAACAGCAGACCTGCCAACCAGCGAGTATAATAGATAATACTGCATTACGGGCAAGTTTGAGATTTGACACGAACATTTTTCAGCTTTCAAAAGTGCCCTTGCGCTGTCAGTCTAAAATAAATCCTCAGCATCCCAAATAAATCGCGCTAGCTGAAGACTGATAAAACGTTAGATAAATCTGACACGTGTTCTACACTGTCTGTCCAAAAAAAGTTGCCAATTTCAAAAGGGTCAAATTATTCAAGCAAAGAAAACAACTAAGGAGGTTTTAAATTACTGGGTTAAGAACACTTTATCAAATTATCAAAAAGATGGCAGCACATCTATGGAGCTTTACTTCCCTGTTCCAGGACTCAGTGTGAATTAGTGGTTCTGGGAGCGTGAGGAATCATTTTCACACAAACTGAACACCACACGGCGTGTGTTTAATCAAAGGTGAGTGGGTGATATTTTAGAGTGTGAGACACTTTTTTTTTTGACCAGGCAGTGCATTTGTTGTTTATGAATTTAAAACATTAATTGAAAGTAAGGACATGATGTCAGCTCATATATGGAGTGAGACAATCGGTTGTGACGAGATCAGACACATACCGTCTGAGGTAGGGAAAGGTAGTGGGGCTTTCAAGCCTGTCAGTAAGTATGTTCGATTTCAAAACAGTTTCAATACACGTGTAAAGTTAGCTTGGCAGGTCTGCAGCGTCTCCACAGAACTCAATCATCGATGATATAATAAAATGTGAAAGGAGGCCATTTTGTTACACCACATAAACCCAAACCTTTCGGACGACTGCGAGCGAGAGCGTCTTTTTTTGTTGCGTCCGGCAGAGGAAGATCTGGAGCGGCTTCTCTTCTGGCCTCGGTCTGGAGACGGCGAGGACGAGCGAGACCTCTTCCTCGAGGAGGCGGAGCCTTTCCCAGAACGGGAGCTGGATCTTTTAAAGAGGATATAGCGGGTGTTTATCCATCAGTGACGCAAACACGACAAAGCTTTAACAACACCACCAAAGGATCAACAAAAAAACAATAATAACAGAACAGACATGCTTCCTCCTGCATCTGGATAAACATGTATAAATAAAAAACAAAAATAAAAATAAAAAAGTCCTTATTGCTTGACTGCAGAAGTGCAGCAACTAAATAAAGAATCTTAAGATTCCTATCATATCCTTCACAATAAAAAGTGCTGCCTGTGCTCGAGTCGGACGTGGTTGTGGTAACCACTGAGCTCGCATACACTCTCTCCCATGGGGAGCGCATGTCACCTCATTCACCTTGAGCGAGACCTCGAGCGCGAGCGGGAACCGGACGAGCTCCTGGACCGGGATCTGCAACACAGAGCAACACGTTTCCAATTTCCCCCCAAACAAAGTGGGAACAGAAAGAAAGAAAGAAAACAAACAAACAAAAACAAAAAAAATGAACTAAACAATATTAATATTAACAATGTTATAAATTAAACGATTCTTTAATACTGTAATTTAAACGGATCCAGTTATAACAGCAGTGTGACGGTAAAGTAACATCAGTATTAACCAACATCATCATCATATTAACTCAATGTTAATGTTAACACACTTCACCCCTCACACACAACACAGAGCAACACAGAGCAACACAGAGCATAGAGTCTGTTTCCTGTGGACAGTTAATAAACTTTCCTAACTGTTAGAATCATTTTCTCTAAATTTTAAATTTGCTGCCAACTCTGATTATCCATCGTAGTCAATAAAGTCGGAAAATTGTTGAGTCAGCCAAAAAAAAATGTGTACAAACTTCAAGAAAAGAAAAACAGTATGACGTACATTACATTAATATGACATATAATGATATGACAATATTATTAATAACATGTAGCAATAGATTTATAAATATTTTAATACTAAATTTATTGCTATATGTTATTAATAATATCATGTACATCAGTACAGATCATACTTATGTAATATACATCATACGGTTTTTCTTTTCCTGAGGTGAGTCTACATTTTTTTGTCCAACTCTGCATGCATTTATCACTCTCAGCAGGTTTTACTTACAAATGTTAAAAAAGAAAAAAAAAAAAAAATGTAATGAACGCGTTAATGAACGCATATTGATGATAGTAAGATTTTTCTTAAAAAGAATAAACCGGTTTGTGTTCTCATTAAAATTTATCATTTAACAACTATATATAATAAAGTTTTGTACGTGATCAAAAAGCACGACTAAACGTTCCACTAAATGAAAGTCGAAGGTGCATCATGAAGTTTCCATGGCAACCCTTTCCCGAAACCCCTGACACTCGGGAGCTCGCCTTTGCGTTCTGGTCTTTTGCGACGTGACCTTTCATGTTTCTACACCAGATCAGATAAGACAGGAGGAAGTGCCTCGAGCTTCCACGTCACAGATCAACACACAAACAGTCAAATCATCAGCAAACAGGTTTGAATAAAGATATTAAGCAGATACTGACATTTTGTCTGGCGTTACCCTTGACCTGTACCCTTTTACCTGGACCTGGACCGAGAGCTCGAGCTGGACGAGCGAGAGGACGAGCGAGAGGAACCCGAGACGCTGCCTTTCTTCTCTGACGGCTTCAACTCGTCGCTCGCATCCAGATCGTATTTGGACAAATCGCCATCGTCGTCATCATCATCATCGTCGTCGTCGTCATCATCATTGTCGTCGTCGTCATCCTGAAGAAGGGTTACGCAAACGTTACTCACGCACGACGTTTATATTAACGCGAACATGATTATGTGATTAAAACCAAACCCTCACATCAAGCTTGTATTTCGAAAGATCGCCATCTTCATCTTCTTCATCATCTTCATCATCCTCGTCTTCCACCGGCTCCTCCTCCTTTTTCTTGCTTTTGTCCTCGTCTTTTTCAGACTCTCCCTTTTTCTCGTTGTCCTTCTTGTTTTTTCCTCTAAACTTCTTTTTTATCCGGCCAAACTAAAGACAAAATACAATCATTAATTTATTTTATTCGTTTTGCTATAACAGATCATAAATGCAGAAATAATAATACTGTGAAATAAACTCTGAACTACATTTATGTATGTATAATATGTTAATGAATAACGTATAAACAATGCTTCAAGGAAAAAAATTATAACAATAAGATTGTGATTATAATAGTCTACCTCATCATATTCTCCATCCGACTCTTCTCTCTCGTTATAAACCAAATTTTCTCTCTCATTAAAACCTCCACCATATCCTTAAAAGAAAAAGAATAAACAATTTATTATTATAATAATACCATGGTGCATATAATAATCTGGGTACATGAGAGAGGTGTACCTGTTCGTTCCTCCAGTTTGGCGTATTTGGGGGTGTTGCACATGTTGCACTCTGACCTCCTGGCCCAGTTCACGTTCCCACACCTACATTGTTAATATAAGAAACTAATTATTAGTAATGTTTCACACTGTACACACATCACTCCAGTGTGTGAGATTACATCAGGCTGAAACTCAGGAAACTTTTATTTGCACTGGGAAAAACTTCCAGATATCCTGTTAATGTAAAACAGTTTTATACACACAATGTCTAAGAGTGTTTGTACAAGTGCAGAAGTGTAAGTAGGTGTGCAACTGTATGAATGTAAGTGTGTATGAAGGTGTGTAATCAGTTTAAGCAGGAGTAAGCGTGTAAGGAGGAGGAGTTGTGAAAGAGTGTGTGTCTAGACTAAGTGTGTAAGTGTGCAAATAAAAGTGTATGAGTGTGTGTAAGAATGTGTGTTTAAGTGTGCAAGTAAAAGTGTAAGACGGTGCGTAAATGGAAGTAGGAGTGCAAGTGTGTGTGTGCGCATGTGTAATTAAGACTAAGTGACTAAAAGTAAGAGAGTGAGAGTGTGTGTGCAAGTGAAAGAGTAAGTGTGTGTAAGTTAGAGTAGGTCTACAGGAGTGTGTAAGAGAGTGTAAGTGAGACTAGGTGTGTAAATGCACAAAGAGAAGTTGTGTAAGAGTGAAAGAGTGTGTACAAATGAAAATGTGTAAGAGTGTGTGTAAGTGTTTAAGAATAGATGTGAACGAGTGTGTGAAAGAGTGTAAGGACACAAGTATAAGTGTGTGTACGAATGTGTGCGAGTGAAAGTATGTGTGACAAAGTAAGTGTGTAAGTCGATGTCTTAGTGTAATATTAGGAACAGTTGTGCAGGAGTGTGTGTGCAAGTGGAGGTAAGACGAAGTGTGTAAAAGTGTACATTTATCTGTAAGGTCGTAGGAGTACTTAAGAACATGTGTGCAAGTGTGTGTGTGTGTGTGTGTGTGTGAGAAGGCTGACGTTTTGCACTGCCAGTCGTTGGCACTGAAGAGTCCCCTGCTCTTCTCAGCCAGAGTCTTCCCGATCTCGGTTCCTCCTGCCTTCATCAGCTTTGCGTCCGTCGTCTTCTCTGTTCAAAAAAAAAAAAAAAAATCCATTATCTCACAAGTACACACTGCAGATGTGTGTGTGTGTGTGTGTGTTTGTGTTTAACAATGCACTGTTTATACGATGTATGCCTCACAGCAAGGGTGTGCATCATCACTAACCTCGTCCACACCTGTTACAGCTTGTTCTTCTGGCAAAGTTCACATTTCCGCATCTTAGGAAAGCAGAACAAGAAAGTGATTACATCAGAGACAGGGGTTCCACACACTGCTGTTTTAACTTGTTAAATACAACAAATCTATTGAATCGAATATACAATCATGGTTTAGACGCTTTAAGTACAGAGGACAAATTGTTATTGTGCATTATGAGGTGGTATGAAGGCGTTAAAAGATTTTCCTTCAGACCCTGTTGCTTCCCAAGTTTCGTCACCGGTAAAGGACGGGTCATCCACGTCGCGCTGACGAAGTTCTTGGCAGACTTCGACGTGATGTTCCTACTGTTCCTATAGCAACACGCTGCATGTTCAACTCACATGAAAGCATTGCCTGGATGGTTCCACGTGACACGCCAACAAGGGCAGCAATGTTGTGGATTGTTCTCAGGCGATGCCATTCAGAATCTTGTGCTTCAACATTTTCGGTGGTTGAGCTTGTTGAAGCTCTTCCTGATCTCTTGCTGTCTTCTAGTGATGCTCTTCGACTCTTGAAGCGCGCACGCCACACAAAACACCTCAAACGACTCATTGCAGCATCGCCATAAACTCCCCAAATCATGTCAAACGTCTCTGTGGCAGATTTGTCCAGTTTCACATTCGTTCTTTGTTCTAACTCTCCGTCCATGATGAAATAGCAGACGTGGTAACGCATGTGGTCAGAATAGCCCTGATGTACACAGACAGACAATGTCTTTTGGCACGCTGACTTATGAAGGTCTGAGCTCCCTGTGACTGTGTGTGCAGCCCTTGTGCTTACATATGTTGGCAAATAGTCTAGAAACTTTTTGACACCACCTCGTATTAGCCCCGAGATCTCGTGTCTGAATCAGGGAATCGACTCAATGTTCATATGAATCATTTGAGAATAGAAAAAAAAACTGATTCACTAAAGAGAATCATTTTGCATGCCAGCACTCAGAACACAACATATGGCCCTATTTATTAAGAAAGGTGACTTTGTCCTAAACAAATGTTCATAAGACCGAATTTAGGTTAATCGCCTATTAAATATTAAACAATTTAGTTTAATTATATTTAAGCTTAATGTTTAATGAAAGGTAATGTTAGCTTGCGAGCGTTAGCTAGCATACAAAATATCACAATAGAAATAAGCTAGCAATACTACTAATTAAATAAATATGAATAAAAAATACAGAAATATAAAAATTATACGACTAAGCACGCTTATAGAGGAGTTAAATAATTATTTAAGGTAAATACAGGCTAAGTCAGACATGACGTCACCTGGCTTAGCTAGGTAGCCTTGCTAACATTTTCAACGAACCGCTTTAAATGCGTATAAATGACGCGTTGAAATACAAAACCGCACCAGAGCTCGTCTTTACACTTTACTCACTTTTTATCTGGACAAATCCAGTCTCCGTCACTCACACGAAAACTCTTCCCGGACATTTTTTTTTGTGTGTGTATGTGTCTCCAAAGTGGCTGCTCGCGCGGGGTCTCACAGGCAAGGACGACCGCGCCTGTTTGTTAATTTTTCCCCTGATATATACCTTCTTAATTTGTAATTAAGACACGCTATTTTCAATAAAACATCACTGTAGGTGTGTTTGTGTATGTCGACGCCTAAAACACTTTTCTAATATCGCGTGATGTCAACTTCAAGGTATTAAAACCGTTTGTTTTTAGACAGGCGCCTGGATTGGACACCTCACCTCACTCAGGCGATGAACAAGCCGTAAGAAGGACCTTTTCTTTCTTTTATAAATGGGCGTGGTTATAACGTGTTGGGGGCGTGGTTCTAAAGGGCACCACAGAAATGCGTAGAGTGATTCAGATCCGAATAATTTCTAAAAGTCGATTCCTAACGATTTACTGTATATACATTCATACAAACATTCTAACTAGTAATTCATCATATTTTCAGAAATAAATGGATAATGCTGGTTTATTTAAACTTTTTTACATTCTTATTAAGAAAATAAAGTCAAAAACCCGTCTCATCGTTCATGCTAACGAAAAGCTCAGGTGTTGAAAAGAGTTTTCCAAGTAATTCCAAGTATTTGTATTAAATTTTTACCACAAAAAACAATATTGCCTGTAAATAGAAAATGATGAAAGAAAAATAATCAAAAGTTTCAAATATGATTCGAAAGATTCAAATGTGACAGTCTGCTCTGAACGGTTGCTCAAAAGAGTCGACTCAAAGAACCGATTCAGTTGTGAACGACATCTAATGAGTGTGCTAAAGAATTTAGAAAGTAAAAAAATATCACCTTCTAGGGACATAATAATATTTTATTTGATGCATCATAAATTAATTAAGATTAAAGGAATAATTGTTCCTGTGGTGAAGTGATTAGCACTGTGACGTCGCACCTTCAGGGTCTGGGTTCGATTCCCGCCTCAGGGTACAGTACATGGAGTTTGCATGTTCTCCCTGTGCTTGGTGGGTTTCCTCCGGGAACTCCTGTTTTTTTCCAACATTTAAAAAACATGCAGATTAGGTTTATTGGTGTTTCCAAATTTCCCGTGGTGTGTGTGTGTGTGTGTGTGTGTGTGTCTGTGCCCTGTGATGGATTGGCACAATGTCCAGGGTGTACGCCAGCTCATGTCTAAAGTCTCCTGGGATAGGCCCCCCCGGCCCTGCATAGAGGATAAAGTGGTATAGACGATGAATGAATAAATCAAAATTATGATAATCAATTCATTTATAAAATAAGGTTTCGAGTAAAATATGAATATAACACTAGGTAATTGTAGAATTATTAACTTGTCATTACTGTTGAATATATTAATACATGATAATT
>JAOTRS010000016.1:1166500-1178069 GCA_028565755.1 Dinotopterus cunningtoni
ATTATTGTGTGTTTTGGATAAACGCCTTCAGTATTGTTTTACAGTGTAGAAAGAAATAAACATCAGGAACGACCATGGAGTTAGAATGCGTATCCAAATGTTGACTAGGAACATTTAAGAATAGGTTTTGTTTTTAAGTGCAATAAAATTTAATTGCACCCCCCCCCCTTTTTTTCTTGCAATCCAGATGATAGGGCGATGCACTGGGGTGCCAGAATTAAATTTTATTTCTAATGCATTAAATATAAACCAATTAAAATACTACAAATTATTAAAAGTGTATTTAACAACATAAAATATAAATAACATTAAAGCTCATTAAATACATTAAAGCTCATTAACAGTAACATTAAAGTCAATGTTTTCAATCTCTATGAAGTTTTCAGGGTTTCTCATCTGACTGAAGTGCTCAAGAGATCAACAAGATCTACAGTAGACCCTTCTGTATTTCGAGCATAATGTGCCATAAGCAGGATTTAATAGTTAATGCAGAACTTAATAAACAATCAGCATAGCCTGACTAATCCTAAGAGTAATGAGCTGGGATTTTTTTCCCCTGCTGAGGAAGCGGCCTGTTGCATTCTGTACCATCTGAATCTTCTTTAATGAGGCAACGGGGCAGCAACTTGTTACAGCAGTCCACATTAGAAGTTACAAAAAAATGCACCAGTTTCTCGGTGTCATGTAGAGTTTCACACAATTCCTATTTTGTCTGTGTTTATTCAATTATGGTACGGTTATAGTGACGTTAAACCACCATCTATGTTTACACCAAAGGTTGTTAAAAGTCGCTTTTCGTTTCACAAAATACGCATCAAGTTCCCTGGTGAAGCGAGCAACAGTATATCAGGCTGCCTAAGCGTTTAACATTAGCATTTCTCTTTGTCAGAATTTTCTTTTCTCTCCTGCTACAACCTTTGTCTTATATTTTCTGTAAATGTACAGAAAGAATCAGGCCAAACTATGAATTCGTAAACTTTATATTGTTATACGTCCCACTTCTCCCACAAAAACAGCTCGGAGGCATGATGTCCACAAAGACCTCAGAATAAGTGCTGTGTGAGTCAAAAATGGGTTGGGGTATCTGGATTTCTGTATGTTGCGAGGTGGTGCCTCCATGGATCAGTCAACTCAAGTTGACAACCTAAACTATCTCCCTTTCTAGTAGAGACAGCAGTCATCTTTGCTACAGTAGCTCTTCTGTGAGATCAGACCAGATGGACTAACCTTTACTCCCCACACATCAGTGAGACTTGGTCGCCCATGACCCTGTCGCTGGCTCACCAATTGTCATTCTTTGGAGCACTTTGGGTACTGCAGACGTGAACATCCCAGAAGACCTGCTAGTTTGGAGAGGATCTGATCCAGTCGTCTAGACATCACAATTTGCCTGTTGTCAAAAGTCACTCAGATCCTTACACTTGCCCATTTTTCATGATCGACTTTGAGAACTGACACCTCCTGACCGGTGCCTTTGTACCGAGAAAATAAATGTAATTCACGTCACCTTGTCAGTGGGTTTAATGTGATAACTGTATCAGTGGCATAGAAATTTAAAATTAAAATTACCTTAATGATTTACTGTTCATAGAAAGGACAGAAGAAAAGCCAGTTGGGGTGGCAGTGGCGGCTCGATGACCTCGATGTGTTAAGGCTCTGAGTTACTGATCGGAATGTCGGCGGTCCGAGCCCCAGGTCCACCGGGTTGCCGCTGTTGGGCCCCTGAGCGAGGCACTTAACCCTGTCCAGGGCGACCTGTAAAGGCTGACCTTGACCCCACAGCCTACTAACAAAAAGCTGGATATGCGAAGGATGAAGAATTTCCCTGTGCAGTAATGTATATGTGACGAATAAATGCTGAATTAATGCTGTGGGAGAACATACAGTATTGCACCATGGAATATCAATTAATGCTGATAAGGCAGTGTCAAAGAAACCATAAACCTATTTATTGGTTACCTATGTATATACTGAATATACAGTGGAGAAGAATTCTGGGTTCTGGTTGGTCAGGAGGTGCTGGGGAACAGAAGCTGATGAGGAAACAATTGTTTATAGTTACTATAATGCAAGAGAGAACAAGAACTTGTATAACAGACGTTACACAACAATCAATTTATCTATAAATGGATAAAAAGTTTGATGTATTGGAGGCACGGTGGCGTAGTGATTAGCCACATGGTGTCACACCTCCAGGGTTGAGGGTACGATTTCCGTGTTGGGTCTATGTGTGTGGGGTTCACATGTTCTCTCCGTGTTTGGTGGGTTTCCTCCGGGTACTCCGGTTTCCTCCCACAGTCCAGGACATGCAGATTAGGATAATTGCCGTTCCCAAATTCCCTGTATTGTGTGAGTGAGTGTGTGCTTGTACCCTGTGATGGACTGGCACCCTGTCCAGCGTGTATCCTGTCTTGTGTCCCCTGAGATAGGACCCAGGCTTTGAACAAACCCTGTACAGGATAAGCATTATAGGCAATGAATGAGAGAGTGATTATGGTTTGATGTATCATTCTGTACGAAATAACACTTGTTATTATTTACATTGGAAAATTTCAGTGATCATCTTATTATTGGGAAATTGATCACTTTTAGGTGGTACATGCTAAACAGCACATTGATTACTTTTCTTTAACAACATGACACAGTGTGGTTTACTCCGTACATACAGATATTATTAAAAGCCGGTCCGGTTTCTCTATCTCGAGTTTGCCTTGGCTACGCTCGAGAGCTGCTTTTAATTTAACTCTTTACTGATTAAATATTTACACGGGTTCTTTCTCACCTTGACCAACAAAACGATAAACAAATATCTGCATTCCAAAGGCGAAAAAAAAAAACCCCACCCCATACTGGCATCATCATGGCCATGATAGCTTATTTATGCAAATCGCTCCTGGCTGGCGTAAGATGGAGGACATGGTTCAATAGCGCCTGGTTTTTCCGTTATCCGGAATGTTCTGCTCTGTTAGCTCTCTGACAGGGAAGGGTAATCGGTAGAGGTTTGAATCTCCCATGGCAAGCCACAGCAGCTTCTCAGCGCTGACAGATGGTCGAAGCTCCTCCTGAAGGGAGGCTGGTTTAGCTCAGCACCCTCCCTCTTGCGACATCATAATTCATAATCATGCTGGTGATATATTTATATACGGGACAAAGCAATGAGACTGCACTGTGATCCGATAACTCTAGAGAGTCCTGAGAGCTTAAAACAGTATGCTTAGCATTTTTTTCTTTTTCTTTTTTGAAACAAAGACTTGAGCGAGATAGATGGTCGCTGTTATGTAAGAGGAGAGGAGTGAGCGGTGAAGAAGCGGCTGCCAGCTGTGCTGGTATTTGGATGAGAGCACCTGCCTTGTCACCTCATTGTAATCTTTCTAATGCATATTCATCACCGGTGCCTGGGAGGCCGTCTCATTCGGAAGGTCACCCGCTATGGGGCTCGGCTGCTACCGGTGCGCCGGTGCTCTGTGCTCCGAATGAGAACAGAAACGCTGAGCAAATATTCTCCTGCATTACAGCATTACATTGCTTTACCATCCTGTTAGCTGCTTCCTGTTGATCTTACAGACATGCCAATGATCTCAGTAATGTAACAGAATTAAAGCAAATTGCACACGAATCTCTTGGTACAGGCAAATGCGGAATTATTGGCACCCTGCAACATAATGGCCCAACATGATCATATAAACATCTGTTTAAACGTTTAAGTGCTTGGTGCCAACTTTGATTCCTGTCTCTGTGTGCATGGAGTTTGCATGTTCTCCCCGTGCTTAGTGGGTTTCCTCCGGGTACTCTGTTTTCACTTTTCACTTCATTTGCATTTGACTGAAATTGGCATTCCCAAATAGCCCGTAGTGTGTGAATGAGTGTTTGTGTGTGTGTGTGTGTGTGTGTGTGTGTTTGTGTGTGTGTGTGCCCTGCAATAGATTGACACCCTATCCAGGGTGTACCCCACCTCATGCCCTAAGTCTCCTGGAATAGGCTCCAGGCCCCCCGTGACCTTGAATACAGGATAAAGTATGTAGATGATGAGTGAGTGAGTGAGATTGCTTTGGAGATTTTCTCAGTAGAGCCACGGTTCTGAAATTAGGGTCCGGGATCCCATAGCCATGCAGATTATGAATTGTAATTTTTATTATGCCTATAAATAATATCCACATAACAAGAATCCTGTCTGGGCTACACTCAAATAAGTTTTAATTTAAATAAATTGTTTCTATTTAAATAACGTGCAGATCTGTTTAAAGAGGGAATCTCACTTACTCACTCATTCTCCGGAGCCTATCCTCGGGGACTCGGGGCAAGAGGTGGGGTACATCCTGAACAGGGTGCCAATATATCACAAAAAGACATTCAATCACATTCACACACTACAGGGAATTTGGAAACACAAATTATGTTTTTAGATTGTGGGAGGAAACCTGGAGTACCCGGAGGAAACCCTGCAAGCTTGAGGAGAACATCAACACTTTAAACACATACTGGAATCGAACCCTTGACTCTGGAGGTGTGGGCCACAATGCTAATCATTACAGGGGTCCTATTGTATAGAAATCAGTTTTCATTTATTTATTTATTTATTTATTTATTTTCTTTAAAACGTTTATATGTGCATGCACAAACAAAGAACATGAGAACAATAACAACAACAACAACACAAAAAAAACCCTGCTTTTTGTCATTTTCCCATGTTTGTGTTGCCCAAGGATTAAACAAGCCAATCGGATTTTCCCCTGTTGTGACCTCATATAAGAAGAGCTCCTCCCCGGGCTTTTCTCAGCTCTGCTGTTCCCTGGATAAGCGTGGCTCAGCAGTAGCTCATTTACATAGACACTGAAACAGTGGTGTGAAGGAGAAGTGAAGTATAATTAATGCAATATCTGATCTGATCTACATATGTCAATTGGAGCATTAACACACACATTGAAGGAGCTCTGAGACCTGCGTTAAGTTGTTACAGAAGTAGTAACATATGGGACCTTTAAGGCAATTCAAAAGCGGCTTACAAACAAAATGAAAAATAAAAAGACGCATAAGATTTGTGAACAATTAAAACTAAGTTTAAAATGAAACCGGCTATTAATCGTAATAAGATTTAACCAAAAGAAGAGAGAAAGCTCTGAGAAAGTAGTGTTGAGAATATGGTGCCCTATAGACATGAAGTGCAGATCCTTACAGATTGAAGTTAGGCACATGAGAAAAGATTTTTAATTTAGATTTTAAATCTAAATGTAAATTTAAGTGCTACATTTGTGGCACATCTTACATCTTGCAGGTTTGAGTGTCTGTTAAGTTTTAAAATGATTGAAGAATTGCTTGAAGGGTCCGTCACACTCTGACACGCGTCTCGGCCTGGAGAGAGACACACACACACACACACACATACACAGATACACACTGCACTCGTGATGATCTCTCTCTGTTTATTTTTTTTAGCAAAAAAGTTTTTACATGTTTGGCCAAACACCTGGTGTAATGCACGCTTGCTACACTGAAGAACAAAACCCATTTTATCATGTACTGGTGAGATGTGGGAGTGGAGATTGGAAAGTCTGAACCAGGAAGTGTCACCTCAAAGGAGAGAGAGAGAGAGAGAGAAAGAGATTGTGGGAGTTTTAACACTTTAATATCAGAACAAAGTGGAAGAGATGAACGAGATAAAGATGTCGGAAAGTTTACAGCCTTATAGAAACAAAAGCGGCATAAAAGCCAGATGCAGCTTCACCACTGGCTGATCGTTACCCATGTATTGAAAACGCGGTGGGTTTTGTTAAAAATGTTTCTGACTGTTAAATGGCCACCTTTAAACACTCTATCATGGATCCTCCAGTGACCCAAAACTTTTTTTTTTGCTCCTCGCTCACTGAACTAATGAGATCATTTTTATTGCGATATCCGCGCTGACTCTATCGCTTTTAACCAAAGGACTGTGAGTTTGTGCCACCATACCCGCCGGGCACTGCTTCTGACCCACACACACGTTCTCACGGCCTACACTAATTTCTTATTGTTCTTTATCATAGTTCCACAGTGTTTCCTCTGCATCTTCCCTTTATTATTCAATTTAAAAAAAACTTTTTTTCACATAAGATCTTACAACTCACATATGAGCATTAAATCTCCATAAAACAAATCGAACAAATAAAAACAACAACAGCAAGAAAATCTGATGTAGAAGATGCAAATACAGCATAATAGTGTAAAAATCACACACACACACACACACACACACACACGATGACAAAGAAAATAATAATAAAATAATTGATAAAGTATGATAAAGGAAATAGAAAATCTAGAGCTTATTTTAGTTTTGAAGCCTGCTAATCTGCAAATTGCTTGAGAACGGCTGTAGGCCCGAACGCTTTCCTTCTTCACTCTACCTTTTCATCTAATCCCAAATGTTTACACAAGAACATCTTGAGGCTTCCTGACATTCCAGCACCAGCTCGTGTTTACAAGGTGACAGCTGGAAAAACATCAGGTGAACAGAACAATCCCACCAGCGCAAAGCTTTTGTTCCAACATCAGATGTAATGCTGTGCAGACGAAGTGCTTACAGACTGACAAATTCTTCCCCGTGACAACACGAGCTCTCAGATCCGCTGGAGTGTAAAACACAGAGCGCCATTCTTCCGAACCACCTGCAACCAAACCGGGCCAAAGACTGAAAGGTTTCCATCAAAGTGTCACACCTCGTCTTATATAACGGCCATGATTTACTTGTGGAAGCCGCTTTCAAAAGAAATCGCTGAAAGGAAAAATGAAATATAAAGATGCAAACAAAAGCCAGGAAGAAACACGTCAACGCTGCATTACGAAAAGGCCACGTATAAAATGCATTAAACAAGTCACTATTATTCACACTGTATTTTTATGTGTTTTCACCTTCCTGTCTTAAAATGCTTCAAAAGAAAAGATAAAAAAGGGAAAGCAAGCTACCAGACAAAGAAAAAAAAATACAGCCAGCAAAGAGGAACGTTCACGATTAAAAGAGAGAAAAAAAAAGTAAGTGAGGATTTATTTTGAGGCGGTATTGCGTAAGCCTCAGGCTGACCTATGGATCAAAAATAGTGCTCAGAAAATCCCACACAAGAAAACACAGCTAGACTACTGAGGCTGCTCACGTCCTCACCTTAAAAAATTCACACTCCCGAAAACATTTCAAGGTTAATATCCGGGTCTCGCCCCATGCTTCAGTGTTTAATGTCAGCTGGATCTTGTAGATTTGTACCTTAGTGCTGCTGCGAAAATCATGAAGACCTGTTGCAGCTTTATGGCACGTTACTGAGGAACGGCAAATGAATGCGTCCTGATGATGGGGGGGGGCACTCTTAAATCTTGAGTGGCACAGATCAGTGTCGGAAACACGACCTCAGTCAGTAACTGATTAAAAAAAACTCCTTATATGGCAGTCCTGCTGCTTTAAAAGGTATAAATCTTATGCTACTGGAATATCAGAATCACGCTTGCGTTTTGCAAGAAGAGCAAAATTTGTACATAATTTTTAACTTAATAGTACACATGCGGTCTGTCTGCTGAGCGTCACGTGATCACAGCTGAGCCAATCGTTCCCACTTCCGGGAAACGAATTATGCTCGTAATATATATACACACACACACACACACACACACACATATATATATATATATGGTGGACCGCTTATGAAAGACAATGAGTTCTCCCACTTTCTTAAAACTGATTTAACTCCTGATAACATCACCCTCCTCTATAACAAGCACTGCTGAGTTTAATAATGACTCAAACCCCGGAGGAATCATGCCGGCCCGCCTATATCAGTGCGAGATTGTCTTTATAAATGGCAAAACCTTTATATAAAATAAACTCCACTAAATAGTTCATGAAGCAATTACTGTAGGCTATATAGTGCTGAGTTTTACAACTGTTTACAGCTCAAAGGCCACATGACTGGCCAGAAAACCTCTCACATCCCACAAAACGTCAAAACCAATCCAGTTTAACGAGTTTCCTGAAAGCATCATAAAGTTCACTTTAACTGATAGAGAGAGAGAGAGAGAGAGAGAGAGAGAGAGATGTGTATTTCTCTCAACACAATAATCAAAAAGCAAACAGACCTACGCAAACTTCACACATGAAGAATTATATTTGTAAAAATTGATTAGATTCACTGAAGGATTTCATACCTACTTCCGAAATATCACTCTAAAGAACCCTTATTTTCTTTCACAGTGGGAGTAATGATGATGTATACCACAGAGATCTAAATTCTGCATCCTGATTGGTCGGAAGGTGTTGATTAATTCTCTTTAACAGCAGCCGAGACAGCAGCGCAGTTCCCTGGTAATGTGTTCATTATCATTCCTATAGCAACAATTTACTCACAGCGACTTATTTGGCAAATGATATTTAAAATCTTGGTAAAAATGATTTAAATGTGTGGACCTTAATATAGAAAAGTGTGCAATGTTTCTCTTTTAAAGAGAAAGAAAAATGAGAGGCTTGGAATGTCTGTTTACAGCTGCTATAGCGTAAGTGACAACAGGAACTAACTTATCTCATTAACATTATGTGTAACTTTATATAGATAAAAAAGTACATTCCAGTTCATTACAGTTGCTATGAGTACATTCAAGTTCATTACAGTTGCTATGAGATAAAAGGAATAAACACTTTGGGGTTATAACACTAATGGCTTTATGTCAGTTCATGGTGCTTTAAACCTTACTTATTACATGCTTTATTTTCTCAACTCTGTTGAAAAATAATAATAAGCAGAATCCAGAAGTCTGGATGCCCTTCAGAGTTTATTCAGAGCCTGAACACAGAAGATTGGCAGCACGGTGGCGTACTGGTTAGCTCTGTAGCCTTGCACCTCCACGGTCAGGGTTTGATTCCCACCTCCGGAATGTTCTCCCCGACGTTTTTCTCCTACAGTACAAAGACATGCAGAATCGGCTAATTGACATTCCAAAATTGCCTGTGAATCCATGTGTGAATGTTGACCAGAGGTCCTACCACAGTCGTAAAAATGGCAATAAATACAAAGGTCACCATTGACCTCCATGGTCCCTAGCTGGACGACAAAGGTTCCTGGGTGGATAGATGGAGGGAACACAGAAGGTTATCATGTCAGAGGACAAACACCAAGGGAAACCCAGATTTTAAAAAAATTATTGTCTTCCTGAATGAGTTTTTTTTTTATTGAATTCTTAAGTTTTAAAAAAATCCACCATACACTTTCGTACAGTGCTTTTCCTGTACAGGGTATTGGGAGGTCTGAAGCCTATCCCAGGGGCGTGGAAAACCCTGGATCACAGGGCATAAGTGCACACACACTCACACACTAAGGGGAAATTGGGACGCCATTAGCCTCCTAATCTGCATGTCTATGGACTTGGGAAGAAACTGGAGTACCCAGGGGAAACCAATCATGCACACAGATCCTGAGGTGGGAAATGAACCCTGACCCTGGAGGTATGAGACCATGGTGCTAAATTAATGAATTTCGCATTCATTCTAATTTATTTAAAATATCATTATTTCCAACAGGTTGTGATTTTTTACAGTGTGTATTGCTCTGCTGTATGTTGAAGAATCAAATGACGGCTTAATCATAGTATTCTTCCTAAAAGGCCTGATTTGTACAAAGATAAAATACATTTTTCTAAAATCACAATAATTTCTTTTTCTAGCTACAGTCACAGTGAAGTTAATAAAGCTGGGTCTCTTTTGTTGGCCGTAACAGCTGAAAAGACACACTCTGAGCTACAACCAATGATATGGCTTAATATTTGAATTAGCAAAAAGAAAGAAAGAATAATTTTCCTTTAAGCAAAACAAAACCGTTGCTGTGTGACTGAAACGTACTGAAGCCGAGGATGTCGAGGTGAAAGTGATTCATGGGTTTGAACCGGGCAGGCTGCTGTGCTGCGGTGCTCCAGGGAACGAGTTGAGTAAGAGAGACCTGTGCTCTGGAGAGCGTTCTTCATTTATAAAACCATCGGAGGGCTTTTTTTCATCCCTGAAAGGATTACAGCAGACTTTTTTCCCCACTTTACTAGACTGTTTGCAGTCGGTGAGTTCACTCAGCCAGAAATAATAATAAAAAAAAAAATCATAAAATCTGTATTTCTAAAGAGCAACGGTGAACTTGTTGGATTTCAAAAGAAACAAAGGAAGCTATGACTGCTAAATCCATCTTTATTTTTAAGCTATTCATCAGGTTTGATTTCTGTGGATTCACATTTACTCTACAATCACTTATCAGTGCTTTCCCGTGTTATTAATGTCCATTATTTTGTCAATTTGTCTATTACTATTCTTATCTTACTATTTCTATTCTTACTCGTGCTGAGTTTCTGAACCTTTTACAACTCGAAGCCCACATGATCAGTGCTCACTGTAATGCTCACTCATCCACTTAATAATGATCTTTGGGAAGCTCACTGTTTCTCTAACAAATCACTAAACTACTACTCTTAGGAATATAAGTTCACTTAGCAAAAGAAAGAATTGCTTGAACAACCTTGACAATTGTTATCTTTACAGTGTTGAATTTTGCACAGCATGGACAGAACAACAGGGTGGACACAGCAATAACAGAGTGGGCATGGCAATTACAGAGTGGACATGTTAATGACAGAGTGAACACATCTATAACTATATGGTGGACAAAGCAATCACATAGTGGGAATGGCAATAACAGTGTGGACACAGGAATAAGAGTGGACATGGCAATAACAGGGTGGATGCAACAATACCTGAGTGGGCATGGCAATAATGGAGTGGACACATCGATAACAAGGACAACTATAGGGTGGTTATGCAATCACAGAGAGAATCACATGGCATTACTGTGTGGATGCAACAATCACAGAGTGGGCATAGCAATAACAGTGTGGACAGGACAACAACAGGGTGGACAAGTCAATAATAGAGAGGACGCAACTATAGCAACGTGACAGGCTCACAGAGTGAGCATGGCAATAATAGTGTCGACGTGGGAATAAAAGTGAAGATAGCAATACCAGGGTGGACACAGTACCTGAGTGGGCATGGCAATAACAGAGTGGACACATTGATAACAGGGTGCACAGGACTACTATAGGGTGATCATGTAATCATGGAGTGGGAATGGCAATAACAGTGTGGACACAGTTACAGCATTTTGGACACGGAAATAAGAGTGGACATAGCAATAACAGTAAAATAAGAGTCTACATGAACTGGTCTTTTTTGGGAAAAACAGTGTGGACACAGGAATAAAGGTGAACGTGGGAACAAGAGTGGACATGGCAATAATAGTGTGGACAGGGGAATCAGAGCGGACATGGCAGTAGCAGTGTGGACAGGGGAATAGGAATGGACATGGCAGTAACAGTGTGGACATAAGAATAATAGTGGACATGGCAGTAACAGTGTAGACATGGGAATAATAGTGGACATGGCAGTAACAGTGTGGGCATGGGAATAAGAGTGGACATTGCAGTAACAGTTTGGACATGGGAATAAGAGTGGACATGGCAGTAACAGTGTAGACATGGGAATAATAGTGGACATGGCAGTAACAGTGTAGACATGGGAATAATA
>JAOTRS010000016.1:1247281-1263238 GCA_028565755.1 Dinotopterus cunningtoni
ATTATTTTAAAGTAGATTATTAAATCCCACACATAACTGTTCATAACATCACTTTTACTCAACATTTAGATTTCACTTACGGTGCAGATTAAACTTCAGGTAGCGATCTAAGGACTGCAGAAGGTTCGGTAAATTTTGTCCAGACAAAAAAAACTTCTAAGACTGGTTTCTGGTCCTCCAATGTATAAAACATAAATATATCATTAAGAGCGAGTTCTGACCAATGTACAGACAAAACAGTTCCTCAACCAGTTACATCATCTCATCATAGCTAGCAAGATGTTCGAGAGAAGTAGTATGTTGGAAAGATTTTTTTTGGCATTGATTTTGACTGTTTGAAAACAAGTGCATTACTGGCAATGTTTAGTTCTCCAGTCTGATTGGTCCTGGGTCACAGGGGGCCTGGAACCTCTCCGAGGAGACTTGTGGCACAAGGCGAACATGCAAACCCTTTGCAGAGAACATGCAAACTCCATGCACACAGATCTGAGATGGGAATTGAACCCTCGACCATGAAGGTGCAAGGAGACAGTGTTAGCCCGTTCTGATCCCCTGCACCACAGTGCTGCTGCTTCAAAAAGTCCTAAGCATAAACATTTAAGTGTAGATAAAGTATGCAATTTAATTTTAGATTTTGTCTCCTTTTGTAGTGCTTTGTGAAAAAGAATTCACCTGTTATATTTGTAGATATAAAGAATAAGATCTGTGATTTTAAAGTAATACAGAAATACAGTACTGACTTTTAAGCTTAAACTTCCAGCTTAAAAGCCAGTTCCAAGGTTTGCCATGTGACTGGGGACTTGATGTCTTACTGTATATGGTTTCTCTGATTTCTGCTAGGTGGTACGGTGGTGTATTGGTTAGCACTGTCTCCTTGCACCTCCAGGGTCCGGGGTCTGTGTGCATCTGAGTTTGCATGTTTTCCCTGTGCTTTGTAGGTTTCCTCCCACAGTCCAAAGACATGCAGATTAGGCTAATTGATGTTCCCAAATTGCCCAAACTTCCCTTTCCCCAGCCACCTCTGCTAACTCTGACTGGGGCATCCCGAGGCGTTCCCAGACCAGTGTGGAGATATAATCTCAACGGTATAGACGATGAGTGTGTGTGTGTGTGTGATATCTACTTAAGATTTACTGTATGTCATGACTGTATGTTTTTTTTCTCGGTAAAACTTTCTTGCACATGAAAAATCAGGAGTTAAATAAATAGAAAGCAGACAGCTGCCTATCCAGTATACAGTCTATGTACAGTATATTTACTAAGCGATACACCTCCTACTCCAGGACTGAAGTGTCATTATGTTTATTTTGTAACGATAACGATGGGCCAGTCGTGATTTAGAGTGTCGCTATCTGAATGAGTCATTTTGTGTGTTAAATTATCATTTCAGTCAGCAGTGTTTACTCAGCGCTGTGTGTTGTTGGATCACGGCCACTCTGGGAAATCCTCCCTGCTCTCGGACGCGACACTCATCTTATCCTTTAATATCATGCGTCTTATTTATGATCATCTATGTGCAAAGCAACCTGATCAACAGTTTTTTTTTCGATTAAAAAAAAAAGTTTCTAAGAAGCTTTGCATTAATAAAGAGTGACTTGCAAACACGGGTCAGATAGTTTTTTCCTTTCTCTCTAAATTGACCGACTGTCGCTTGCGTTTCCCGAAGGCCTGATCTGTTAACAATATTATTCATCAGTTCTGAATAGAATCTGCATTCTCCTTCCATAGCACTCCATCAACTGGCCCTCTTATTACAACACATTAGCCACCAATTATGCGCTAATTAAAACAGAGCAGTGGATGAAGCCAGAGCAAGGAGTAAATTAGTACATTTGTCTAGTTAGGTTGCCTTAGAGATTGATAGGAACGTATTTAAATCATACTGAACACACTGCTGCCTCTTGCGATGGACGAGTCATCAGAATGATACGATTTGTCCAGCACCATTAAAACATGACTATCAGGAAAGAATGTGAGAAGTAAAAGGACATGGTACTGATGGATCAACAGAATTCAACCCCTGTAACTTCATGAGCGAGTCTTGAAATTAAGAAGAAGGACAAATGCCAAGCGTGTTGTTCTCTGTGACAGACTGTACCTGTGTCTAAGTCTGCAGAAGATTGGAACAAGTCATTGTTATACAAGTAGGAAATAAACCTTAACTCTTGACCCAAAGGGAAATAAGGATGTCCTAAAGTAAATCCTCAGTCAATTCCCAAAGCAAGTCCAATATAAAAGATTAGCAAGTCCTGAGTTAAGTCCCAAATGAATACAAACAACTCCGAAATGCCAGGACAGATAAGTCCCAAGTCCCAAGGCAAGTCTTTATTCAAGTCCTAAATAAAGAGAGACAAATTCCAAGTAACGGCAGAGAAGTTGAGAATCGAGCCCCACACAAAGATAAACAAGTCCCGAGTAAATACAGACAAATCCCTAGTGATAAATAAAGATAGGCAAGACCTGAGTCAAGTCTCAAATAATGACAGCCAAGTCCCAGTGCAAGTCTCAAGTAAACAAAGACAAGTCCAAAGTCACGAGTTCTAGTCGCAAGTACAGTCCAAGTACCGTGCCACGTATCACATGAAGACCCACGTCAAGTCTGAAATTAAGACAAACACAGAGAAGAGTCCCATATTTTATAAAAGTTGTACATTAAATGTCACATAAAGACAGGCAGGTCCATAGTCAAGACCAAAGTTAAGACCTCCATACGTCAAGCCAAGACAGAAAAGTTCATATTACAAATTCAAGTGTCATGTAAAGACCAACAAGTACGGGTTCATGTCCTTTTTTTAAAAGACTGAGAAAAAGTCCAACAAAATCTTCCACCTAAAAGATAAACAGGTCCCAAAGTCCCACATGAAGACAACTTAGTCTAAAGACAAAAAAAAAACAGATATGTGTCAGATAAAGGCAGATGAGCTTAGAAACAAACAAACACATCCCAAGACAGACGATTCCCGAGTTGAGTCTCAAGTAAAGACAGATAATACCCCAAGCAAGTCCTGTAGGAATGCAAACAAAAACTCACGTCCCAGATGATTACAAGCAATTGACAGATGAAGCCAGGGAAAAAAAAAAATAAAGACAGGGATGTCCTTAATGAAGACAATCCCAGAGTACATAATCAACTGCACGCAGAGATGAACAGGTTCGGAGTCACATTCCAGGTGAAGTCATTCACAGGCGAGGATTGAGTCGGAGAAAATCAGACTGACAAGAAACTGACAGCATTTTAAAAAAAGGAAAAAGTCTAAGAAAAGTCACAAGACACCAGTGCAGTCTGTAGTGCAGTCTCAAGAAAAAAGACGATTCACTCAACCCGTCCAGCGGCACATGGGGCTTGGCGCTGGACTTGTCTGACTTTACATGTGACTTTAATTTGCTTGTGAGATTTGGATGATTTATCCAATACAGCTGTTTTACATAAAGGCTTATAAATTAATACAACCTGCAGTCTTAATGAAGGTCGGTGATTGTTATTGTCTCGTGTCCTTCGCTAATTGCAACTTTATTAGTAATGATGTCTTCTTTTAATCAAACCTGATAACGTTTACTTTAATGCTAATCCTTGCCAGACTGCAAGGCTTTATGTTAATGCGGACTTCATTCAGACTTTTTGTCCATATTACAATCTTTAAATAATAGTTACATTGCATGATAGGTAAATTAATTTTCTAAACGTGTTGCTTTTATGCAATTTAGATTCATTTCTGTTGATCTCTGAATTAAAAAAAAAAACAAAACGTATAAACTGATCATTTTAAACATTTCGGACATTATGGGTTTTTTGCTTTATGACTCTTTTCTTGTTTTTATTTTGCATAAAAGTTAAAGCCTAATGTATCTTTAAAAAAAAAAAGAAGTAGAAGAATTATCGTCTTAACTTACAGTAAATGTCTTCGTCAATCACGATCTGCTAAAGACACCCGACTGAGACTCTGATCATTATCACCACCTTAAAAACACAAATTAGACGATAAAACCCGCTCAGCAGGTAAACAGAGATTAAAGTTCAGATGGTCCGATTAGTAATTCAGCATAACTAATCTCGCGCTGTTAGATCTCTTTAAGATGTTCATGCATCAACACTCCACTAACCTCTCCTCTGCTGCGTGTGTGAAATAATTTCCGGGGTGAAATGAATTTGCACGCTGCAGTGCAAAGGAAGGCTTTTTACCGAGTGAAGAATAAAATCTGATGCTAAAGTGTAAGCTAATCAGGTATTAATGCATGTAAATGTCAAGTGAAAAATAGCCCAATCTCGATCCCCCCCACCCCCCAAAAAAATAATAAAAAATAGGAGCAGGTCTCATTATATTACTTGTGCAAATGTCAAGTTCTGCGATGGTGAGACAGTGCAGCTGGGAAAGACTTCAGAAAGGATAGAAGTCAAGGAGAAATGCTGCAACAGTACGGCAGTGCTTATCTTGTGATGGTGTGCAAGCCTGGAGGGGATTTGTTCTTTGTTAGTCTGCTTCATCTTCCTGAAACGGTGAAGGGTCCTATTTTTGTGAATAATAATAATTCTGATCAGGAAAGGCCGTTGCACTGGCATTACCAGAAATGTTCCGTATTTTATATTTAATCATGTGGATTCAAGTCAGGATAAAATAAGAGAAGAAACGATCTTCAGGATGTTTGTAATGGGATTATAAATTGAAGTGTTTGGTTGAAGATCGTGATAGTTATCCGTTCATACTTCCACTCTGTGAACATACTGTATACGAGGGGTGTTCAAGTCAAACCGGGACTTGTGATTGAATTAACGGTGTAAAACTGATTGATGTTTACAGAAGACTTGCACAAGACAACCACAAATGAGACTGTTAGCCCCAGTAAAAACATCTGAACGGTGCAAACGTTTTAAAGAAGGCTGTACATCCGCGAGGTGGTTCGGAGTCCACTGCAGTCGTTCCCGTGAACATTCAGCCAGTGGAATGCCTGATCCTTGAAAATCGACGGATGACTTGCCATCAACTTGTGGAAGAGACGCATCTGTCTGTGTGAACTGTACACACACTCATTCACCAACACCACTTGCACGTTACAGACATTAAAGACATTTCCACATGTTTGGGCTACTATAGGAGTTCCTGGGAGGCCGACGTTTCAGACATGATGCAGGCAGGCCGATCATGGCTCCGGCGTAGTGAGAAAACATTATACCTTTATGGTGTCCAAGCACTAGTGAAACACTGGGATAAGTGCATTAGTGTAGCAGGGAATATTATAGAGAGTATTATATATGAGAGTTTTTACTCTCAGGACTGTGTTCTATACAATCAAAAGTCCTAGTTTGACTCGAACGCCCCTTGTATAAGACTCATTGTCACTATGGAGTCTATCCTGTATTTAGGGTCGTGAGGGCCTGGAGCCTATCCCAGGAGACTTAGGGCACTAGGCGGGGTACACCTTAGACAGGATGCCAATCCATCGCAGGGCACACACACATACACACACTCACACACCCATTCACACACTACAGGCAATTTAGGAACGTCAATTAGCCCAGACTCCATATCTTTGGACTGTGGGAGGAAACCGGAGTACCCAGAGGAAACCCACCATGCAAACTTATGCACACAGAGACGGGAATCAAACCCGGATCCTGGAGGTGCGAGGTCACAGTGCTCACCACTAAGCCACCGTGCCACCCTAATCAAGAGATGTTGATGTTAATTGTTTTTTAGATAGATAAAAGTACGTCATTTTTTTATTAACACAAACAAAATGTTTAGAATTTGCTGTGGCATAAAAGGAATAAAGCACTTCAGAACATGCAGGTGCAGGAAAATAATCAACTTTAGAGTGGCAACTGATTGGTATTCATGTTTTTTTTTTCATTAAAATCCATATTGATGTTAGTGTAATTCAGTCAGTGTGTACAGAAACACACACACACAAACACACATTATACTCAGGGTGTTATATCCATCTATAGCTCTGCTTCAGTTCAGCAATCTCAGTCTTGCCAATTTAAAAAATAAAAAAACAGTGAGATAATGCTACCGTCATTAATTTCCCCTGGATGGCAGTCTTTCTGAAGGACCTCTCTGACAGGTCAAACACATTGCACTTTAGAGAGTACGTCCATCCCGCTCGCAAATTGATCTGGATCTGCCTTTTAGTCTGCTGTTGCCACATTAATATTTCCTGCAGCAAGTGTTTCCCTGGCAAAGTAAATACCAAACGTCTGTCTGGAACAAAGAGATGACCTTGGGAAATATCCGGAGCGAGAGGCGGAAGCGTTCTGGATGTGTTTCGGATTGCTGTTTCGGACTAACCACGATTAAACAGAGGAAAATGATGACAACACTGGACTCACTGCGGATCAATAGCTGATAGGACTACTGAAGAAATGCTCAGCTAAGGCCATGAAACATGCAGATTAATGCGAGTGTTTGGTTCTGAATTATTCATGCATCCTGAACTGTCTTACTTAACAGAACACATACACTACACATGCAAGATTTGGGAAATGAATAATTAAAGGATAAAGGACATCCTGTAATGGATTGTGATCACAGTATGGGTCTGAAGTAAAAAAATATTCGTTATGTGTATTCAAAGTCGGGTTATGCAGCTGATTTTCAGGGTGTTGCTTTTATTAAAGATTACTGAAGTCACCCACTGGCGTCTGAAGTAAAAGCGTCTGAGATGGGGAGGGTTTTCAAGACCATCTTTAAACACAATATCGCCAGTATTCTGCTGCAGGAGTATTCCTAGTTGTAATTCCTAGTAGTAACAACATGAATCCCGCCATACAGAATAGCACTTGATTCAGCAAATTCACTTTCTTTTTGCTCCCCAAATCAAACTCTAAACTGTTTTAATTGAAACGTAATAAAGGGATGAGATTCTAAACGATGGCTAAGAAGAAAATCATCCTGTCTGTGGGATATAATCTACTTAATCACACTTTTAATTCACTATTTTAAATGTCTGGATTCAATAAAATAAATGTGTGTGTCGATGTGTTTTTGCTCATCCGATGCGGCTGCTTGTGAAGGAAACATGCCCCAGTTTGTGGAAACGTCACTTCAGGTGTGTGTTAGATCAAAGAGATTTTAAAAGACATCAAAAGATTTCAGTTGTCAGAGTTGAAAGGGTTACGGAAGGATTCTTGAAGACTCGGGTTTCCGTCACTTCCTATTCAGACACACGAGGACAAGGACGTCCTGTAAAACCTATGACAGTCTGACAGCTGAAGATCTGTTTGACTAACCATAAGGATAATGTGGAAAGTTCAGCAAAACAAAGTAACTTTACTGTTGCTCACTCATAAGCGTCCACATTTGACTATCTATATAAAGGTTAGCACAGGTCTCAGAGCTAAGCCAAACTCCAGCTGAAATACCCCTTTAGATACATTTATTATACCTCAAACTCACTCATTCATTTCACTCCTTCTCCAGACTTGCCATTTCAGCATCTATGTAAATGAGCTACTGCTAAGCCACGCCCCTGTAGAAATCAGCAGAGCTGAGGAACAATCCAGGGAGGGGCACTTCTTCTATGAGGTCACATTAATGGAAAAAATCTAATTAGCTTGCTTAAGTCCCGGTCGTTACAAAAAAAAAAATGACAAAAAGCTTTTTTTTCTGGAAACTAGAGATGGCAAAAATTGACTTAAAAGTGAATTCTGCCTAATAGGTCCCATTTAATGATTCATTAATGGTTTATTGGATAATTAAGTGTTCATTCTGTCTTAAAACACAATTGGTTTTCGGGTTTTACATAGTGTTTTAAGAGTGGATTGTAAAGCGTTCAGGTTAATTAATGATTAAAGTAGAATGTATGAAAAATAATAATTCGTGTATGACGGCTCTTGATGATGTTCGGTGTACAGTATAGCGGTGTACTTTAGAGTTTCACTCAATTACGTTGAACACACTGGTGTCAAGGATTGAACAGAGTTATATATATATATATATAAATATGTAATGTTGAATTTCTTATGAGGATTTTTAAACCACTGGATTTCAAAGTGGAGTTTATGAAGCACAGCCAGGGGATGCGTCATTGATTTCTTCTTCTTCTTTTTCTTTTTTCCTTTCCAGGTACAGATGATAAACTATGACCCGAGTTATTATATCTATTACAGAGTTCCTAATGAAGATTGACTGGTTTCTTGAATCAAGTTTAATCAAAATCTCAGTAACTTGGAAACACGTCAAGCTATAAATAATGTCAGCCTGGACCTGATCTGTCTGCTCTGAGTTTATTTAACAGTAAAGATTAAAACAATTAAATGAACACTTAAACAATTAACACTTTACATTAAAGATTCCATGCTTTTCCAAAATACAGTCATTATAAATGAGCCAAATAGCTTTCTGGTTCTGCATGTATGTACAGTATATACACAATTTCTGCCAATTTTCCAGAAGATCTGTTTCTTACTGTGTAATGTGCCAAAATTATTTCAGTTATATTATTTTAATTATTGTTTTTATCAGTTTGCAGAAATATCTGTAACTTCATGTGAGTAGATTTCAAAAAAATTATCTCCTTATTAAAGTTTAGTATATCTAACATTTCTTAACTTAATTCTACAAGTGCACCCAGGCGAATGTGTTATATGAGGTATTGTTCACTCTAAATTAAAAGTTTGTGCTCGTGAACAATACAATAATGTACAGTATATGATAAAATGCCCCACTGCATGTTGTGATAAGGAGAGTTTTTTGTTAAAATTCCATGTGCTTCGTGTCTGTGTGTTAAAGTTTAGTATGAAGCACAAACATGTGTCGATGGCCATGACTCGGAATAGGCAGATAACTATCTTGACTAATTAAACCAAGCATTGAACAATGATTGCTTTTTTATTTGAAAGTGAAAATGAAGTTCTCCTGGTGTCCTTATGAGTTTCCTTTGGGTTCTCCGGTTTCCTCCCATTCTGCCAATAAATGGCTTGGCTACGCTACTGTAGGTGTAAACGAGTATGCGTTTAAAAAGAATGCGTAATCTGTCTGTCCTGGAATCACCTCCAAACCCACTAATCATGGTATAAACAAGTGAAGAAATACTTATTTAGGGAATTTTAATATGAAAAAGATAAAATTCCACCTTTATTCAGAATTCTATGTAAATAAATGTGAGTTGAGGTCAGTGAAGCTAATAAAAACCTGCCCTCAGCCCTGGCCATGTCAAGCAGATGTTTCACACCACTAAGGGACGGTGTTCTGTGGAGAGCTGATGCAAGAACTGCATTTTTATGGTAAATCTTTTGCTATTATTTTGCTCGGAGGTAACACAACACTGCGCACCAACTGTGAAGTGAAGGCGAGGAGGCGCAATCAGAGTCCTGACCTCAATCCAGGTGAAAATCTGTTAAATCTGAGGTGAGCTCAGAAAAACAGGCCATTTCCTAAAATATACTTGAGCTTTTGAGAGTTTGCGGAGGAACGAGCTGAAACTACTGTACATTCTAACTATGATCTTTCAGTCTTATTAATATATATATATATACAGTAAATATAGCTAATAAACTCGGCTGTGTTTACAGACACATTTACATAAAGTGCAGCCAAATCTATTTATTGTCATGGTGGGAGGAAACCGGAGAACCCCAAAGGAACCTCACGACGACACCGCGAGAACTTGAGGAACTCGACAGAAAGCAGTAGTAAATGCCACTCCTTACTTAAATATTTTTCTTAGTATATATGTATATGTGCTTAATGAATATGTGCTCTATTAGCATTTTACTTACATTAGCATCTTATAGCATTTTCCCTTTTTGCAGCCTAGTGAATAAGAGAAGATAATTAGATAAAATATGTTACTTCTTCACATCCAAATTATATATATATAAAAAAAAAAGATTGTTCAATGCTTGATTTAATTAGTTAGCCTTATTCAATTAATATTTGTAAGGTTTTCTGATATCATGTGGCCTTTTCCATGCATCTACATCCATAAAACAATCCCTTCATAGCACCCGTTATTCCTTTATATGGTAATACTTCCTATAACCCGTGTCCGGATGAATATTTATTCAAATGTCTCGCTGGAATCCTTTCGTCTAAGCGGAAAATGTTAATGTGCTTCCTATCGTCCGTCTGTCTCCGGGTCTCCATATGACTTACATGTTAATGACTTTTGTTCTTTTGATGTACGGGATGTACGTGACAAGGGGCGCCAGGCCAAAAGCTTAAATCTGTGTGTCTGTCTGTGCTGATAATAAACAGAAAACTTCATGTGTGTGTGTGTGTGTGTGTGTGTGTGTTTGTCCCTCACTCCCGGGTCAAGGCTGGCTGGTAATAGTGTCCACACGTGGTGGACGCTTCAAGCAGTAATCCCTCCACGACATGCTACATTAGAGTTCCCTTATAGTATTAGAGGAAAAAAATGAACAATCCATAAATTTGTTAAATGTTAAAAATGGCAATACATCGATTGATGTTTATACCATTTGGATTTGATCGGTCAGAAAGTTTGGATGGATTTCATACAGCAGCTTGACTCATACAGTAGTTCTACATCCTTATGTTAATGTGTTCGTACTAACACAATATCTTTTCTACAGCAACAGCTCAAACACAGGGACTTGTACAGCAGAAGATGATTTTACTGCTTACAATGTTTACGGAAGGAGTCTCCAGTGTAAGCGATTTGTAAGCTTTGAGATTTCTCAGTTAAATGACGAGCTCCTTTTATTTTGACAAAAGAAAGGCTGGAAGATAACTAAGTACATTTATCTTACTTGAGTAGTTTTAATTAATAGATATCTTTTTACTTTCACTCTACTACATCCTGCAAAAAATATCTGTACTTTCTACTTCACTACATTTATGCATGGTGTTGCATTTAAAGTAGGAATATCGCCACCTACTGATTATTATACATCATTGCGTGATTTGCCTTCCCTCTGTGAAATGCACAACCTTGTAGCATGTGTTTGAAATCATGGTTTCAGGGAAACAGAGAGAGATTTCTTTTTATGACTTAAAGGCTACTGTAAGCTAATAGAAGCTTAGTATTTTGGACTTTTAACAAGTAAATTTGAAAGTGGAGGTTACTTTTGTACTTTTCTTCAAGTTTAAATGTAAATGGAGGACGTCTACTTTTACTTCAGTTATATTTTACCTGGGAAATCTCTACTTTAACTAAGTACAGGATTTGTGCACTTTGCCCACCATTGCTGAAGAGGGAATGTTTATAATATATAAACATATAAATACATGCAGTAACTGATATAACATAAGTGAGAACAGGAGCTAATTTGGTATGATGAAAATCCCATAATATTCATAAAAGAATGATGTGATGTTAAAAATTAAATTAAAATCCCAGTTGCTGGTGAATCTTCTGGGAAGGCTTTCCACTAGATGTTGTAGTGTGGCTGTGGAGATTTGTGTTCATCCAGCTACAAGAGCATTAGTGAGCTCAGGCACTAATGTCGAGGAGGCTCCAGTTCCAGTTCACCCTAAAAGTGACGGTTCAGTGGGGTTGAGTTCAGTCAGAGCTCTGAGCAGGACACTCAAGTTCTTCCAGTCCAAACTGGAATCTCACAGGGCCATCGTCAAGCTAGGTAAGTGCTCGGGCCTCTTAGTTCTTAGGGCATACAGCATACAGAGACATTCTGTACAATCATGTGCTTTGTGGAAACTGTTTGTTGAAGAACCACAAAATGGGTGCAATGGACATTGGAGGATATTTAACATACAGGTATGTACAGTATGTTAAATAAACAAACCTGTTCTTCTAGAGTACAGAATTCAGCAGCGGTGTGGAGCAATGTTACTTAAGTGCGATTGTATTTCCATTAGAAGCACTGCTTGATTTTTATTCCCTTTTTTCAAACACTGCAATGTACAATCTTGAAGATTCAGCAATAAGCTAAATTCAGAAATCGAGACTTCCAAATGGTTAATAAACTCATAAACACACACACACACACACACACTCCTCTGTATTTTGTGGAGGAAAAGTACAAAGCAGCTTAGCCGATTTCCTCCAGCATGATGCAATGTTTCAGGGAGGAATGTTAATCGCTTGCTTTCTCATCCGTCACCATGATGGATTGTATTGTTTTACCAATTTAAGCCTTTATCTTTCATTAAAGTGTGACATTTATTTCACAGCGTTTGCTTGCATATCGACGCCTTAAGTCAACAGCGAGAAAATAAAACCAACCAAATGGACGAGGTTCCAATCAACACCGAGCCACGGGGGCGAGCGGAGTTGTACTCATTTTCAGAGTTCCCCAGAGACATTCCTGAAATAAATTACAGAGAACAAGTTGTGTGTAGCTGATGGAGTGATGGAGTGGAAGAGGGATCACCCTTGGGGCAGGCTACAGTACGAAAGGTCCAAAAGAAATTGTTACAAATTATCATTATTATTTTTATCCTGAGATTAATGTCGGTAATGTTTTCTACTCGGCTCATTCTGTATATCTGTCTATGTCGCACCTTAACAGTGTGAAATAATTAATTGGTAAAGCCCATTTTAGATATTACATGCAATGGAACATGCTGTACAAAAATAGATTTAAATATTTATTAGTTTTTTTTGCTTTTCGCAGGTTTCTATCTTTTCTTTTTTCCACTTCTTGTTGTTTGTTTTGTTACCATTACACACATGTAAGCACAGTGTGAAAAAAATGTATATAAACAGACATTCAAATGTTTTATAAATATATACACAACTACTCAAAAGTTTGTACACCCCCTCTAACTCCATGGTCGTTCCTGATGTTTATTTCTCTCTACACTGTAAAACAATACTGAAGGTGTTTATCCAAAATACACAATAATCTCCTTTGAACAGTTGATATTGAGATGTATCTGCTAATTACTGTATGTGCTGTAAAGCTTCATAACGGCTCTAATCTAATCTTGTTAATTGTGATTTCTGAGGCTGGTGACTCTAAATGAACTTCTCCTCTGCAGAAGAGGTAAGTTTTGCTCTTACTTTCCTGGGAATCATGAGAGCCAGTCATGAGAGCCAGTTTCATCATGGAGCTGTTACAAATACACTCGACAATACCTTTCTGGGAGGAAACTGGAAACCGGAGGAAACCCACAAAGCATGGGGGTCCAACTCCATGCACATGGAAACTTGTTCTCTGGAATCGAGCCTGGCTGGGAATCCAACCCAGACCCTGGAGGTGCAATGCGACAGTGCTAACCACTACACCACCGTGCCGCCTTACAACATTATTCATGTTTATTTATTTATTTATTTAGAAAACGTACACATGCATTTAAAAAATAATCATTATAATACATTAAAAAAATCATGATTTTTTTAAAACTTCTTTTTAATTATACACAAACAGATTCAGAGATCGACTGTTTATTTTTATCTGATCAGCAGTGTTTCGACTCGACTCCATCCCACAGTCACTTCCCATCTTCTTCCTTTTCTTAAAAAAATCTCTTTTATAGCCATGAAAGCATGACTCACAAATACACTTATCTAATCTCAGAGTGATGTTGAAAAAAGAAAAAGAAGAAAAAAAAGAAGCAGCAATTCCTTTGTATCCTGACTCTGGGTTGTTTGGAAGTCCTTCTCTTAAAAGGATTCAAAAGGAAAGTTCTGGATTCAGATAGCAGCCTGTGTGTTCTATCAGCAACCGAAATCAATTTGAGCTGCCCCAATTTGGCAAGCTGTCAGCTGCTCGTAGGCGGTAGCAGGAACTAAAATCCGCTAATTCAGAATCGGTTTGGTACATTTTTGGGTGGAGGGTGGAGGCGTGAAATAAAGAGAGAGAGAGAGAGAGAGAGAGAGACAAAAGTCAGCCAATAGGGGACTATAACACAAAAAGTACGAGGTAGCAGCAGCAGTGAGATTAAGCTACATACTTTATTGATGCCAACTTCAGGTAGCACACTGAATTTTATATTTTATAAATATGTTCACTAATAATAAGTCTGTGGTGAAAAAAAAAAGATGAAAAACACAATAAATGGCAGACGGGGCACTTCAGGGCAGTCGCTATGACAGCTCCATTAGTGCAAATGACAGAGTGCGCTACTCCCTGAAAATACCTGCGAAAAAAGGAAATAACATCCACAACAATGATCACTGAACTGAGCAACTTCTCTCCAGCAATCAGCTGAACTCCTCAAGCACTGAGACCGGCTCTCGTTCCAACAGCACCAAAGACACGAAATCATCGATCAAACAACATTCACGCTCTAACAACGATGATTAGCACACAGAGCTGCTGAATTCTCCATCGGTATCAATACATTAGCGTTGCTATAGTAACAGCTCGTTCACAGGGAAGTGTAAAGCTACTGCTGGACATGAGTAAAAAAAATGATGATATTGTAGTGAAGTTGCTTAAAGTAATTAAAAGGTTTATCTAAGAGTTGTTGTAAGGAGTCTCCAGTGTGAGGGTGTTTTTATGACTTAATAACTGTTAAAGCTTGTAACATTAGCAACAACAAAACTTTGCGTCATAGCAGCTGTAGTGTAAGTGAGAACAAACTTGGATCACCTTCTAGATGGGAACAGTGACGCTGCATCATCATGACACCATATCGTTGATTGTTTTCCTGTTACAGCCTGACCCAGTGTGATTATCAGGATTAGGTAACAGAAGTCAACCCTCACAGATTATGTTTTCATATTCTTCAGATACTTTAAAGTGCATTATGGGTATTTCACAACATCCTTCACATCATTTACACACTATGGCTGTGGGAAAGCTGTAGAAATCTGATTTAAGAAAATGCCAAAATTTCTGATTAATTCATGTAGTCTGGTTCAAACTTGGGTTAATCTGATTTTTCAAAAATGTGGAAATCCAATTGAATCCTGTAGAAGTTTGATGGAAATTTAGAAATAGGAAGGAAACATGTTAGGATCTAATAGACAGCTGCAAAAATCTAATGGAAACATGAATCTAATAAAAACCTTTTGAAATCTGATGGAAATTCTGATGGAGAGCTGATTAATAATAATAATAAGGAGAAGAAGAAGAAGAAAGACTTTGACTGAAACATGTAGGAGTCTGATGGAAGTTTGTGTCAATCTGATGAAGATGGGAATCAGTAGAAATCTGATGGACACCTGTTAAGATCTGTTGCAAGGCTCCATGTAGTAATCTGGTGGTAACATGAATCTGATTTAATAGATTTTTTTTAGGAATCTGAAGGAAATTCTGATGGAAAGCTGAAACATGTAGGAGACTTATGGAAACATTTGTGAATCCAACAGAACCTTTTAGAAATCTGACAGAAAACTGTGGACATTTAGCAAAAGCCTTCAGAAATCTCGAAGAAACCTTTAGAAATCTGTTAAAATATGGGAATTTGACAGAAACTGTCACATATGGACGAGAAGCAGGATGTAAGTGCAGTACATTTTATTAAAGTGGAATTTAAATATTATAAACATAAATGTTAAATACAAGGATGACCATAAAAACTAGGACTATGTCCAGGAACTAACACTAACGCTAATGCTAACAACAGTGAACTAAAGAGATAATAACGGTGAATAAAAAAATAAACTGAACAGACAATGCACAGGCTATATATGGAGAGGCTAATCAAACTTAACAAGGTGCATGTGAATACAATTAGATCTACAATTAGATTAGCACTCTGATTGCAACATGTACAGTAACAATCTGATGGAGAAGCAAGAATCAGATTAATGGAAACCTGATGGATTCTGATGGAATATTTAATTGAATTTGATGGAAATTTGTTGGAATCTAATTTGATTTGAAAAAGAAAATAAAAATGTGTGAACCTTTCAAGAATCTGACGTAAACCTGTAGAAATCTGATGTTTTTTTAATGTATGAAACTGATGAAAACTTTTAGTAATCTGAAAGAAACATATAAGAATTAAATGGGAACCTACAGGAATCTAATGGAAACTAGTTGGAATCTGAAGCTCAAAAAAAAAGGAAAGAAATAGTAATGAAAACAGAACCTTTCTGGAACCTGACGGGAATCTGAAAAAAATAATTAAAAAAAAATTCTGT
>JAOTRS010000016.1:1314976-1325076 GCA_028565755.1 Dinotopterus cunningtoni
AATATCTACACTTGTTGTGCACTTTTTGTTTAACATGACATAAATATGTTATGACACTTCACAGGATAACAAAAGATATTTAAACATGTTATAAGGATGAGTTATTGGTAATAGATTGGTTATGTATTCTTTTGTTCATGTGACATAAGTTACTTATGACACTTTCTGGACTGATTTCACTATAAAGTACTGATACCAGTCATAAAGCTACATAAACATACATAAGGACTGTTATAAATATTTATATAATTCACATTTTTTTATTACATTTTTTCCCGTAGCACCTGAGCTTATACTGTATAGTTCTTTTTGTTGACATAAGGTTTTTGAGTCAGGGTATGTAGGGTTGATTTTATGACACACGGTTGTTATAATGTATAATGTTGACATAATGCAACATAGAGGGGTAAATGAAATCCTGTTTATACACAGATATCGACAGCAGTTGAAACCCTTGTCATTTTTGGTTGATGTAATATATGACACTTTCTGGCGCATGTAATAAAAAAGTCATGACACCTGACATGAGCTAATAACAATCTTACAAAAGCTCCCCTGTGTTTGTTTATGTACCTTTATGTCAGGTATTATGAAGCGCTTATGCAAGTCCTATAAGCATTAGCTTTAAACCAAGAGTTTTCATGAAATAACGGATCACATGGTGGTTCAGGGTACAATATCTGTCCTTCACACCTGCTCTGTTTGAGTCAGCACTGATATTCTAGTCGGTATGGTTTATTTAAAAAAAAAAAAAAAAAAAAAAAAACATAAAAAGGCTGGCAGGTGTTAGATTTCGAGCGGCGGCGTTCAGTGGAGCCCTGGAGGAAACCGGAGTCCTCCTGTGTTCCAGTTCCTGACACGAGTGAGCCTGATGATGATAATCCTGCAATATCTGTTAACTGACTCAGGTGTGTTTGGAGCCGAGACAGAATCTAAAACGTGGGCGGGTCCCGGAGGATCGGACAGAGGAATTCTGGTTTAGTTTAAAGGAATCGAGGAGGAACGTGAACACATCTGTCATTTCACGCCACATGCAGAACGTCGTGGAGTCTCTTTTCATCTGTGAAACTCATTTCTTTCTCTGTAGCTTTCAGCAGAGTGAAGGGTGGGGGGTGGGGGTGGGGGACAAAAATCAGTTCACACACAAATGAGTATCTGATCCAAAAATAGCTCACGGCCCTGTTTTATTGCAAAGTGTCTGTTAAATGGAGTTCATGAAGCTTCCTACCCTTCCTGCTCCTACTCACTCTACACTCGAGTGCAGAACATTTTAAACTGGGAATTTAATATGACTGCAAAAACAAATGAACCATGTGGGGTTTTTTTTAGCTTTGCAAAAGTTTTTCCTTATAACAATTATTATTACTACTGTATTTGAAGGATATCTGCAATGGGCGTTCATTACACATCATAGGAAATGAATAATTTTTTACTCAACACATGAACAAGGGGATTCAAGGCAAACCGGGACTGGTGATGAAATTTCTCGTGAATCTCGTTTATTTTTAAAATAAGGATGATTTAAGAGAAAAGTTATTATTAGTATATAGGATGTTGGTTCTACTACTGTGTGTATCAGAGAGAAGGTATGTAGAGTTTATAAATGTCTTATGAAGGCCCAATGCACAATACATTTTCAAAAAGAAAATTTAGGAGAAAATAAACCTCGCTGATTAATACTATATGCTGACTAAGACTTGCACTTACACTATTAAATGGTGTACGCAGCGCTTATGAATGGGTTATGAACACCCAGAGTAGGTATCCTAAAAAAAATAAATAAAGGTTATTTACCTTTATATAGAGACAATAACCCCAGATTATTATCAGTTTACGATTATTGCTTGAGACTTCCATCCACTGTTTATCATAGACATAGTACATGTTCGACAGGATGTATAGTGCTTATGAAGGGGTTGTGAACACCCAATGTAGACTTCACTGAAAAAAAAGCATGTTAGAGGAGACCAAAATCGTAAATTAGTATTAGTTTGAGTTTGTTTGAGACTTTCATTCATTGTTTAGCAAAATCTAGTATCTTTTTGACAGGATGTATATGCAGGTGCTTATAAAGGTGTTATGAACATCCAGTGTACCTCCAGGACATAATAAAGAGCATCTAAAAGAAAAGAACCCTCAGCTATTATTTATTAACAACTGTTTTATCCACTTTATATAGTAAATACCCTATACTGTTAAATGACATATGCAGTGCTTATAAAGGAGTTATGAATGCCCAATGTAGGTATCTTTAAAATAAGGATGATTTAAGAGAAAAGAACCATATGTTGATATTACTACAGTATACGCTGTCTGTTTAAAACTTCTCAAGGGTTCTACAGCACTATGTAGGAGGCATGTAGAGCTTATAAATGCGTTATGAATGCTGAGTGTAGGTGCCCTTCAAATACAGCATTACCTAATAATCTGATGCTCTGTTTTCCTCTTGTGTGTCATTGATTTCCAATACCCACAATCATACTCTTCCCCCCTCCCTTTTCCGATTGGATGCTGTTCCAAAATAATTAACCACCCCTAATTCATTTACATACTCTGTCTGCTGAACTGCGGTACCTGATTTCAGAAACACTAAACCCGTCGTCGATCTTTCTCTCTCCCGAGTCACACACTCCAACCGCGAAAAGAAATGACCTATAAATACAATTTGGAGCCGGGAAACAAAACAAGAACAGTAGGAACGCGGAGCGAGTTTATCTCGCTGATTGATACCACCGCTGCCACTACTGGACCATGAAATTGTCATTTGTTCTGCAAGCCTTAAGTCAAATCAGAGTTAAGAGCTGAGGAGTGATCCCCGCTAGACGAGACAGGATCCCAGAGCTAATTAGATCCATTTCAAGCAAACAGACAGACAAGGAGGGTGGAGCCAGAGAACCTGTTAATACCTGCTGGGATCACGGGTAAAATGAAGCGTGGTGAAGTTTAGCGATCGGTGGTGTTGAGCAATACAGGTTTCTGCGATTCTCCAAATACATATGCATGGTGCACAGACTTGTCGACTAATACGTTCGCTAGTCGACTAACTGGGGCAGACAAAATGAAAGCAGCGGAAATGCTAAATGTAATTTGTTAGTCTAAAAATATTTTAGCCTAGCCGGAGACATTGAGTGAGAACGCAATGTTAACACTTTAATTATCACTTCGCATGACGGTCTGCTCAAATCCTGGAGAAAATCCTCCTGCAGTTGTTTTTGTTCCCCTTCAAGCCTAACTCAAATCCTGGCACTGGATTACACTGAATTTCCATCTCTTTCAAAGAGCCATGGGTTGCATGTTACTAGTTTAATGTCAGCACAGGGACGATGCACGCTAGCTCAAAGCCGATGGTTCATTAATTTTCAGACATCATAAAGGCCTTTTCCTGTCCCTGTCCCTTATTACATCACATCCTTCACTTAGGGGAAGCCGCTCATTAAGAGATATGGAATGGAGTAAAGACGACTGCTTGATAATGGCGATGACATAATTTGATATTTTGGCTCCCTGAAGGAGCAATGAGAATTTGGAAATGTTAAGTAGACTGTGGAAAGTGTTTTAGAAAATGGAGAAAGAGGACAAGAAAGAAAGTATCTGATGGGTTTCTTAAGGGTGACGGAAATAGAAAAGAGGATTTAAGGGAGATCAAGTCCAGAAGATGGCGGTTATGCAAAATAGTGGATGCCAACTGCCGGTGAACACCAAGAAGAAGAAAAAGGAGATGCGAGGGACTGGTCTGTTGGTGGACTTGAGCTTCCACGCTGCGTGCTCTCAGTTGCAGAATCATAAAATTTTGGAATTTAATCTTAAAAAATAAGTGATAAAGCTTGAACTTTGTACACTGTGATTTGGACGTGCTTATATTCAGTATAACCGCATGATCATGAGCGTGATATTGCTTTACACAACACAATAGTTTTACAGTGGAAATGAAACAGTAATATTGAATAAGGGACATTTTGGACAAAATATGGCCGAAGAATTGTGTAGCAGAACTAGATCTAATAGAAACTACTTTAAAAATCCTGAAACTACTTTATCACATCAAGCTAGCCTTTGATCTTCCTTTTCATCTTCATCAGATACGCTTTCATAGTTACGATTACAGAGTTACATTTTATGAAAAATGTAGCATTTGCCAGGTCTGGTGATGAAGTCACTAACTGTACTGTAGTAACCGGTATACTGGTGTATAATGGTCTATCATAGTGTAACTTGCATCCCTTACTACACACACACACACACACACACACACACACACACACAATGTGACTCCGTGCAGATTACACCAATATTGGTATGTGGCTGCGTTGATGCTGAACAGGAAGCGTTCAAGGAAGCAATGTAACCTGTATGAGAGATTACATTATGGAACTATCATCACACACACATTCACACCATTCCTCTCCCAAAAAATAAGATTAACACAACACTAAAATCCCCACCCGCCACACACACATGTATACACACACACGGTGGAGAGTTTGACGGTGATGACGTTGCGCTGGTTAAAGAGAATGGCTGCGCAGACGACAAATAAAGGAGGTGCATCACCGATATCCTGCCCGTCATGCAGACCGCACTGAAGCAGAGGATGAGGAGGGGAAGCCGGAGTGAAGCATCAGCACTTTTTAAGAGAAAGAAAAAGAAAACGAAGCTGCTCGGCACCAGCGCTACACACCACAGCACCATTACAGCGCAGGGCAACGGCGCGCGCCACTCAAAAATAAATCAAACCAAAGTTATTGTGAAGAAGACAACACAAAGCCGTACGCCACAGCAGGGATCCCGGCCAATCAGAATGCACGGGAAATGAGGAAGAGGTTGTTTTCGCATAGTGTAGCCTTGAGAGTCTCTTACTGAAAGGTTTTCTTTTCTTTTCTTTATTTCGCACAGCTCGATGACTGATATACTGACCTGGACTTGGGACAGCGCTAGTCGAGACAGCGCTAGTCGTGGGTTCAATAATCGCTACAGGAAAAAAGGAGAGAAGGAAGAAAAAAGAAAAAACATTCATATATTATCAGAGAAACAAGAACCAAAAATAAAAGAAAGCAAAAAAATAAAAGGAAAAAAAAAAAGCATGCATGGACTAGAGAATGTGAAGAGATAGCGCATGAAGCTAATCGCTTTTCCTTCCCAAACAAAGAGATCTAATAAACTCGCTCACGGGTTTAATGTCGAATATTACAGTCTGTTCTGGTGCTTCTTTTTGTTGTTGTTCAAAAAGAATCAGTTTGAAATAGCATTATGATCGCTAAACTCTGATAGTCTACATCAGATGTTCGAGTGCGATGGCGTGGAAAACAGCTCGGCTCAATTTACATTACAAAAAAAAAAAATGTTTCCAGCTGAGAGACAAGCGTTTAATCACTACTGTGTAATATAACTTTCAGTTGATTAACACATATAAACTGTCCCAACTGACTCGCAACATGGAGTTTAATCTCCACTGCCTTAAATATTCCCAACCTGGAGTTTAATCTGTGATTCCCCAACATTCCCAACCACGAGTTTAACTGCCTCCAACATTCCAAACCTAGGGTTTAATCTCGCAACAAGACTCCAACATTCCCAACTTGGGGTTTAATCTCCCCTGCCTCCAACATTCCCAACTTGGGGTTTAATCTCCCCTGCCTCCAACATTCCCAACTTGGGGTTTAGTCTCCCCTGCCTCCAACATTCCCACCTGATTCTAACTACATTACGATTATAAAAACCTTCTCCTTTCTCTCTTAAATGATAGATTTTATACTCCTCCTTTCCTTCCAAACCCACCTTAAATCCATTCAACTGACAACCTTTCCTTTTTTCCCTACTCCTCCTTCTTCATTTCTTACTGATTATATTCCTTCCATTCTTTCTTGATTCGTTTCCCACAACAGAATGTCAATTAATAATTCATTCAGTATCTTGAAATCAGAGAATCTCACTTTTTCAGTCCTTCAGCACCATCTGAACGTTGCTTCTGACATTCTTGCCTTCTTGACATTTTGTGCCAAGATTGCATTGGCACCCTTGGCTTACAAGAATCGCTTGAAATTTTTAAAACAAATTCTCAGTGTCATGTTCTTGATACTTCACCCTGTAAGACATAAAATCAGGGGAAAACCGGAATGATTCAATTATCGATTCTGAAAATCGCAGAACTGTCTGATAAGACCTTTATGGTTACAAGGTTCTCGATGTAGAAGTTGACGTATAACTTCTGTATTGCCTGTTGGTTCATCACTCATGTACGGTTTTCTAATGTAACACCCTTTCATAAAGTGTCATCTCAAGAGTTATTTTTAAATGATGGCTCTTGACATGAAAATGAGCTTTCAGTGAAACAGTGCATGTGTGTGTGTGTTGGCCAACTGCTATTTTAATCAAAAGTACTGTACATGTTTGCAGGCGTACAGCAGGAGCACAGCTTCACACTAACTGAAATAAACGCAGTCTGGAGGAAAAAAAAAACCGAGACCGGAGCCAGAATTAGACTGCATAAAAGATGGTGTAAAACATGATTAGGGGAAGGAGGCAGTAGAAAGAAAAAAAAAGAAAAAGTGTAGAGTGGAAAATTCCAGACTGCAAATAAACACCATCATAAAGCGTGGTTTAAGAGATGGAGCTTGGTTTTGCCTTATCGGTCTCTGGGCGCGCTGGAGGTTCCGCTGAGAACGCGCCGCACTACACTGCTTTACCGAGCCATTCTGTTTTATTGATTTAAATACTTGGCTTCATTTTCCGGATTTACAGCCTTAAGGTAGTTTCATAATGCTGGGGAATAATGAGGAGGTATGTATAATAGAGTGCAGACAAACATAGGCTGAGTTGCCAGTTTATTAGGTAAATCCACTTTGTAAGAGTGATGGACATTTGGAGCTGGATTTAGATTTAAAAGATTAAAATTGTGCTTGTACTCCAGCTTGGTGCTATACTGCATAGAATAAACCAACACTCATGTAATACCTGCTGAGGTCTGGATCCTTTCCATTGCCAGCGTTGGTTGTGTTAGAACAGGGGTGTCAAACATGTTCATGTCTGAGAACCAGAAACTAGAGTCAAAGTCAAGAAGTCAAATGTGGATTATTTTTAAACTGCCTAGCCAAAAATAAAAGTCAGCACCTGAATTAAACTAAGCAAATAGTTAAGAGTCTCATGTGGTCTGATGTGTCCAGATTTACCTCCTCCAGAGGATCCAGTGCATGAAGCGATCATGCATAGTGTCCACTGTACAAGCCTCTGGAGACAGTGTTATGATCTGGGGTTGATCAGTTGCTCAGGTCTAGACTCAGCAACGTTATGTTAAGTCAGCTGACAACCTGAATGTACTAAGTGTCATTACAGGTCATCACATCTATGGAGATTTTTCTTTCCCTGATTGCACGGCCATATTCCAAGATGATGATGCCAGGATTCAAATTGTGAAAGAGTGGTTCAGGCTTCATGGGACATAACTTTCAGACGTGAATCGAACCCCATTGAGAATCTTTGGGAGGTGCTGGAGAAGGCTTTTCACAGAAGCCCGACCCCAACCATCATCAATACAAGATCCTGGAGAGAAATTAATGCGACTTTGGACAGAAATAAAGGTTGTGACATTACATAAGCTTGTCGCAAATCTGATGATGTGCTGATGTATTAAGAGTGAAATTGCTGTCGTTTTGTGTTTGCAATAAACTCGTATGAAGTCTAGGCTCCGTTATTTTCTTGTTAGCATTGCTAGCTAAAGCACAGCCCATTCAGCCGCTTGATTGAACACTTAAAATTCAGCTCATGATGATTTATTCTGTTCATTACTGATTTATTCAGTTCATGATGATTTATACTGTTGTCGTTCTCCGTTTCGTTTGTAATTAAAAAGCATTTCTAGTTGATTTGTTGCAGAAAGCCGGCGTGTGTTTGCAGAGCTGTTCAGGAGCACCGTCGCTAAGTCTGCGTCCAGCTTCGTCTCCTTCACCAGAAACAAATGACTCCGACTTGATAAAGCGCTGCCAGGGTTTGTTCTGCTTTTACTGCATTTGTTGTGGACTGCTGAGGACGGATCCACTTAGAAACTGGATTCGATACTGTACAGAAAGTTTGGCTATGATGCATTATGACTGAAGTCGCTCTGATAGTTTAAGGACTGAAATTGGCACGAAAAACTGTAAACAGTTGGTTATCATCCAAAAAGTGGACTTCATGTTAAATAAAACACACTTACTGTTAAAAATAGCACATTTGCCTTTACACCAGACTGTTACAGAACGGGTTCACTTAGCACTATATAATAACACTTAACTATAACATTAACTGAATCAAACTGACTTGTTGGGGGCGTGTCTATAACATGACTGACAGGAAGCTCATTCAAACACAAAGAAGTGCTCCAGCACTAGGTACTGAGGTACTAAAGCCATGATGAAAATTATTATTATTATTATATAATTTTTTTTTTGTAAAAGTAAATATTTTAAATGTTATTATTGCACCTTTAAACACGTTACTGATGTGTTACTAGTGACTAAACTGAGGTCCTGGACTGAGTTTGACACTCCTGGGGTAGAAGGTCCATACGTCTAAGAATATATCTGGAAATACAAGAGTGAGTCAAAATTAATCCGCACTCCGGTCATATTAAAAGATCTTGTAGGCCACGCTCTTATCAGCGCTCTCCGTTCGAGGCTCCTGTCTCCCCAGTCGCTGCTGTGCAGGTGTGAACGTGTTACATCAGTTCATTTGTAACTGCGGTGCAAGCAAAAATGGATGCCCCACTTGTGATTTGCACTAAAGAAGAGCAGCGTGCAATGATTTGTGTCTTTTTTTAGTGGTCTGAGGGTGAACCTAATGCCGAAACAACTCATGGAAGAGCATAAACAGAAGCGTTTGGAGATCTGTGAACTAAATCTGTGGCTCTAAGGAAGGTGAAAGTTTCTTAAAGAGAATCATTACCGGTGACGAGACGCGGATTTATCAGTACGAGTCTGAGAGTAAACGACAGAGTATGGAACAAAAACATCCTCAATCACCGACCGAGCAAAAGTTCAAAAGTCAACCATCAGCTGGAAAATTCATCAACGTTTACAGTTTTCTGGGATTCTCAAGGAACCATTATCGGGAATAAGGTTCAACAATCAACAGTGCTCGTTACAGTGAGACGCTTACTGAAGAGCTGAAGACTAAACATCGGATTAAACACAGACGACTAATACCTGAGGGCATCGTGATCTCATGTGACGATTGATGTCTGCACACTTCTGCCCACACTGTCGACACTCTGAAGCGTCCTCACTCCTGATCTCACTCCAACAGACTTCCACCTGTTTGGTCCCCTGAAAGCAGCCCTACGAGGACGAAGATTCACTTCTGATGAAGAACTGAAGACAGCGGTGCATTCGTGGCTCGCAGCTCAGCCGTAAACACTTTTTAATGAAGGAATACGAAAGCTTGAGAGTATAAGGAGAGTATATGGAAAATTAAATATGTATTTGTCTTTTCCAAAAGTTAATAAAAAACATTCTACAGCCAGAGTATGGAAAATTCTGACTCACCCTCGTATTTTGTATTCTGTCATAATTTTTGTACTATTTGTATAGAATATAGAATTTGTATAGCCTGCTGATGACGTTGTTATGTAGTGGAGTGCAATTTCTTGTTTAATTAAATGTCCGCAATTTTTCATTTCACTTGTTCTAAAGCGCCAGAACACAATACTCGTCATCACTCAACACATGAACCACAGATGGCATCAATACCATGATATCAGGGACCAGTATTTAGCTGATGCCAAGAAAAAAAAATTTGGACCAGATACAGGATTAAAAAGGACGCAGGCGACCCAATTCTGTAACGACCAGAAAATCTCTGGAGAAGATCTTTATGTTAGGAACTCGAAATGTTTACAAAAATAAAACCTTTATTGCATTTTGTTATGATTAAATAGGATTTAGGATTGATTATTTTAATACTTTACTTATAATTTCCCTCTTGCTTTAAAAACATCTCTTAATATTATTCTTATATATTTCTATACAGATGGACAGGCCTCCATGTACAATATCTCTCTCTCACACACACACACACACACACACACACACACACACACACACACACACACACACACACACACACACACA
>JAOTRS010000016.1:1364257-1377645 GCA_028565755.1 Dinotopterus cunningtoni
TTTTTTTTGTATGTATGTATATAATGTACAAGTGTGTATGATTTTTTGGAACAACCTCGTTCATCTGGATCTTCGTTCAGCTCTTGACTTGTATTTGCATCATTTTACGAATCGCTCTGCTGCCACACGATTGGCTGATTGGCTGTTGCGTGACGGCGCTTTAGTAAAAACACACAGTTGTGTTGGAGGCATGGCGTTCGTAGCTCACCTGATGGGCTGATGTGTCTCCAGGTGATTTTCGGCTCCGGTTTCCCGCTGGCTAAACAGAAGAGCGAAATGTCGCCGCCTTCGTTTACCGTGAGGTCCGAAGAGATGTCGTATATTTTGGGAGGAACTGAAATAAAACAAAGAAATAAGTATCAGTTTAGAGATTACACAACGTCGTGTAACACAATATTTCATAGATTACGCACAGGTCTGGTATAGAAGAGTCTAGTGAAGCCAGAGTCGACAGGAGGGACACATTTCCAGCCCTGAGCAAGTCAAGAAATTGTTGTGTACAGACAGACATAACTTTTTGTTTTTTGCAGAAAATAATGATTATTTAACTTATTCATAATGATGCTGGGTTTTGCTTACAAGCTATAGTTTTTCTAAGTGACATAAATTTACATTGCAAGTAAAAAAAAAAATCTTGGACCCAGTCAAATTTGTGTTTTTTTTATTAATTATTAGATTTCTAAAAAGTCACACGTTTTTCATTTACTCACTCATCATCTATACCGCTTTATCCTGTACAGGGTCATGGGGGCCTGGAGCCTATCACAGGAGACTTAGGGCACTAGGCGGGCTACCAGGTGCCAATCCTTCACAGGGCACACACACACACACACACACACACACACACACTATGGGCAAATTGGAAATGCCAATTATCCTAACCTGCCTGTCTTTTGACTGTGGGAGGAAACCAGAGTACCCAGAGGAAACCCACCAAACACAAGGAGAACATGCAAACTCCATGTACACAGACCCTGAGGCGGGAATCAAACCCAGACACTAGAGGTGCGAGGTGAGAGCACTAACCACTACGCCAATGTGCCACTCGGTCATATGTTTGTGTAATATAAATACAAAACAAACCTATTGATACTGTAAGTTCACTATATGGCTGGACACCTGTGGTGGTCAAGGGTTTGGGGACGGTTTTGCACTAGAGTTTGGGGCGTGGCCGTGAGGATTTGTGTTCATTCACCTAGAGTACAAGAGCATTACTGTCTTGTAGATTAGACACTGATATGTATGAGATGTATTCGCATGATAGACAGGGGTGCACATACTTTTAGTCGTGTAGTGTTTGTTTGGTCGTTTTGTCATTTACAATTTTCCACTATTAATATAGAGTATTTGCTCGTTTATTTATTTTTTTTAAATAAATAGCTAAACAAATGACTTATTCAGTAATTATATTCCAAGTATTTAAAAGTAAAGTACTTGATGTATTTCTGCAATATTTAAGTCTTATACTGCTTTCTTTTGGTAAACTCTCTGGCACAAATTATTAATACAGTGAAACATCGGATTGTGAATAACGTAATTTTAAATTTTGACTTGAAAAATGAACAAGTCTTGGTTTACAAGTACCGAGTATCATGTATCACGCATGCGCTTCTTGTTTTGACGCTGAGCGTCTCGTGATCACAACTGAGCCAACGTTTTTTCTCTCTCTTGCGCTGCAGAATTGTGAGTAATCGTCTCCCCTGCTGTGACCACGTGTGTGTGTGTAAAACATATTTTCTTTTGTGTTTGTAAGCACATGTGTACAGCGCGCGTTTATTATAACACACGTGTGTGCGCGCGTGTAAAGCAAAAGAAAGTCTTTTTAAAGAGGTTTAAAATCCATTTTCTCCCTCAGCCAGTCGTTATGTGTGCGCACGCGTAATTTGACACCATGCCAGTTCACACTCTCTCTCTCTCTCTCGCTTTTAGTGCGTGTGTGTTTGTGAACTGGCACGGTGTCAAATTATGCGTGTCCACACATAACGACAGACCCAAACACACACACACAGCGTCTGCGCGCATATACGGAAACACTTATCTGTCGACATTTATTTTTACTTTTTTTTAAAGGTAAAGTGCAGGTTAATTTGTTTTATTTTTACTTTATATTTAGTATTAATTATTTTATGTATTTATTTTTTGGGCTGTGGAACGAATAATTTGAGTTTTCATTATTTCTTATGGAAAAATTTAATTTGGTTTATGAGTGTTTTGTAATATGCTTCAGGAACGAATTATGCTCGTAATCCAAGGTTCCACTGTATTTACATTTCAATATAAAAAGATATTCCAGAACAAAATATTTACACTGATATTATTATATTACTTTACAGATTATGATTTTCTGTGAGTTTATGTGGGATTTTTGTTTTGAATTTGTTTCCAGTATTTGTTGTTAGAGATCATGTTTTTTCTAAGATAAGGCTTTGTTTTGTAGATTCATTTCTCATTTCTTGACATTTCACGTTGATTATTCTAATTGTATAATTATATTTCATGAAAGGGAAATAAAGCATGTCTGGGCAAAAAAAGAAAAGTGGGATTCAATGGCAATGAAATACTAATAGCTAGCGAGATACAGCAGACAGACAGACAGACAGACAGTTGATCCCCAGAGGAAGACGCATGTTGTAAATCTCCTCATTGTTGGCTCAACCAGGCTTCATCCACTTTGTCCTCCATCCTTGGTTTAGAGTTCTCGTACTCTGCAGGCCAGTTTAATGCAGAAATGTTTGAGGACGGCTTTGTGAAATGCGGGAATCTGAACGCATGTTTCTCGCCGCTTGTCTGTGGAAATCATGAATATATAACGCTCTCGAAAAAGTGAGACAGTGTCTCAGCCCGGGTCCATGAAATCCTTTATTCCCCAATCAATTGACCTGACTGTTGGAAAACCGAGCGTAGCTCTGAATGTTACTGATAAGTCTAATATCGTTTGGGAAGAATTGCCCTGTTGTGTAACTCCTGATCACGTGACATGACGGTATCAGCCCAAACAACACACATCCTGCAGTCATTAGTGCGGATCGGGACTGTAAAATCCTCAGCTACAAATCTGGCTCTTCCTCCTCTTCCTCCTCCACCACCCTCCTGCTTTCCCTCCTCAGAGCTCGACGACGTCAAAGAAAACTCTCATCTCCTGATCTCTCTCCAACATCCAGCAGGCTGTAAACTGTCAGAAGAGAGTGAAATCAACAAATCCCTTCGCTGTGCTCACTGCGGCTTGAAATGAATCCAGTTTAGCTCGGCTTGTCTCATCCCAATCCACCGTTCTAAACAGCACACACGCACCGGGTCAAGCGCACACGCCGTCTTCGCAACAATTATTTCTTGCCGCTTTCCCGCGGACGGAGAGCGCGCGCTTTCCTCCATCGGCCCTGGGAGGGTTAGCTTTGTCGCCTTGTCGCTCATTAGGGACGGGAATCTATATCTGTGTTTCTCTAAAACCGCTTTGTGGCGGTGTGTATTGTTAAAAGCGCCGCGCAAACAAAATGTAATTGGAGCAAACTTCTTTGAGGACGTAATCCTTTTGGTTACTTTGTTGCTCTTTTCTGTGTAGTGTTTATTAAAAAAAAAATGCAATAATGCTGCAATAAGGTTGTAGCCTGCTCTGCTAATCTAATCTGAGAATTAGAGTACAAACCCGAGCACATGACGTGTTAATCACATTGTTCGGGAATATGCTTTAATTCGTGTTTAATGAACTGGCTTTAATATACACCTACTAGTGTTCCTCGTTCTAGCAGTAAAGAACCCAGCGATGACGCCCGATGACCCGCCCGGTGTGTACAGTACGTACTCCAGCTGCTCTTCAGAAACACAAAACTAAATGTAAATATTAGATCCAGAACGATTAGAATTATTATACACTTTAGAAAACTGCTTTTGTCCCAACGTCCAACGTTAAAAGGATAAACTGGTAAGCGTCCGGGTTTTACCTCAACTGCAAACAATGTAATGTATGTAACTTTTATAATTAGGAGTAATATTTATGGTGTTACAGTACTTTTATACAATTATAACTTAGTTATTATATATAAGTCGACATTACCCGTGCCCGCTTTTATCCTTATTAGGTAATACACCAACAAGAACTACAACTATCACTACGACTTATAATAATAATAATAATAATAATAATAATAATAATAATAATAATAATGGCATTACATTGAATACTACTGATATCATTCATCCAACCATCTAGGAACCTCTGTAGTCCCACTAGGGACCGTGGAGGCCAGGGGTTACCAAAACATTTAATCAACAGTCACACACTACAGGCAAGTAGGGGATGCCAATTAAAGCCTAATCAATATTTAGACTGTGGGAGGAAACTGGAGTACCCAGAGGAAACCCACCAAGCATGAGGAGAACATGCAAACTCCACACACACAGACCAGAAGGCGGGAATTGAACCCAGTACCTGGAGCTGCTGAATGCTAAGCCTCTGTGCCGCCACTACTGATACTACCACTAATACTTCTTCTTCTACGAGTACAACTAATACCACCAGACGACCTTATCCACAGCAACTTTTTAAAAAAATTTTTTTTATTAAACCTCAACAGTGGCAACTTGGTGGTGCTGGGGTTTAAACCTGGGACCTTCTCATCAATGCTACTCCTAATTCTAATACTACCACTACTATTTCTAAAGATAATACTACTGTTATTACTTTTGATGTTACTGCTATAACTAATATTATTCTACTTTAAATTCTAATTAGGGCTGTCGGCATTCACACCTTAATGATTAAAAATCCTTAGCACATAACAAATACATATATAGCACATTTAATTGGACAAATTCTAAACTTTTATTTTACAAAGAAAATCTCTTCGTAAAATTCTCTGGATAAGTGTGAAATTCTGTGCACACGCTGCAATACCCAGTTTAAAGTCACACATAAAAAAAAACAAAAAAAACAACAACAACACATTATCTTGTGCTAGGATAGGCTAGGCTAACTAATTACTGCTAGAGCAAATTGCAGATCGCCATGTACCGGGGTACAGCTAACAGTGGCTAAGACCAGGGCTGTAAAGATGACATAAGCGTTGGCATGGCAACCACTCATGAGCTGCCATCCAGAGATACAATCATCCGTGAGTACTTGGGTACAACAGGACATTTCATCACTGAAGATTGGCGTATGTGTGTCCTATTTTTAATAGGATTATTTTTAGTCCTACTGCTACTGCTAGCTAATACTCATACTACTACTCATAATAATAATAATAATAATAATAATAATAATAATGCAATCTGGAAAACGATTGGACTCAATATTTTAAATAAAGATTAGATGTGAGATTTTGCATCCACCTACAGACAGACAGATACTTTATTGATCCCAGAGGAAATTCCAGTACGTGTGCTCATTTCCAGAAGTTGTAACCCCCCCCGGCTATTTTTTTTAACACAATGCTCAGTAAGCAGCAGAGCGTCTGGACTAGGACGAGATAACGGAACTCCTCAGCGGTGGTCCTACTCGTCCACACCCACTGCTGTAAAAGGTAGACATTAAAGTAATTAACTCACCCGTAGCCACAGCAGCATGTCAGTGCGACAGCAGGAAGTTAAATACCAGACCAGTAGAGCTTAGTTTAAATCCGAAGCAGCACCACTGTCAGTGCCTGATGCTGTGTAACTGAGCAGTGTGAAGGGAGACCTGGTAACGGTACCTCGACTCACCATCGGTCAAAGGTAAAAGCACCGCGGAGTCATTTCCTCCTATTCATATTCATGATATGCTCTTCTACCATGAGTTGTCACCTTACCTTTGTTTATTTATTTATTTAAAATTTTTAAATTCTAATTATTATTATTATTATTATTATTATTATTATTATTTTAAGTGAGTAACTTTATTAGTAAATACACCAAGTGTATGCATTGGTAGGATGAACTTCCCGAATGTGTTTATTGACCCTAAAACAGGCTAAAAAAGTGGAAAAAAGTAAACCGTTTTAATCAATGTACTATACATTCATCCAACACATTTTTTTTTTAATTTTACTATTATCACAACAAAATAACAAACCTTATGTCAGTGTTTTTATAGGACGCAGCCTTGGATCTTGGATCACAGCCGTGGCATCGTTTTGATAAGCTTCTGTGATGTAACAACCATTATTTCTGTCCAGTACCGCAGTTATCCTGGAATACGTTCGTACCATCAGGGAAGAAAAACCTCCATAGATGTGATAACCTGGTCATTCAGTAAGTTTAGGTCGGCAGCTGACTTCATTTTTTGGCCACCTGACATTGCTGAACCGAGATCTTTCCAACAGATCATAAGACGGCCCACACAGGCTTGTGCCGGACATGATGTCTGCATCGCTTCATCCGTCTCTCGTCTTAACCTGATGTGCCCCTGTGTGTCACTCTGGAACAGGCTCAATCTGGACTCATCAGATCACATGACCTTTTCCATCGCTCCAAAGTCCAGGCCTTTTTTTTTCTGATGAGTCTCAATAACAAGTGTTTTTCTTAAGGCTTCACCGCTGTTTAGTCCCGATCCCTGGAGATCTCTTCACAGTGTGTGTGTGTGTGTGTGTGTGTGTGTGTGTGTGTGTGTGTGTGTGTGTGTGTGTGTGGAAATGCTTTTACTTTCCCTATTAGACCTATAAGTTGTGAGTTTATGATTTGGTTTGTGTTTAAGTGATCTCCCATCACACTCATTCAGGATGATTGTTTATCAGACCACATTTCCACAGTTCAGAAATGATGCTCCAACACTGTCCTTACAGGTTTTAATAATGTGTGTTACAGTTCTTCACCCAATTTTAATAGTTTGAACAAACTCCTTAGTTGTTGTCTTTGCTTGATGCAGGACAATAACACGACCCTACTGAAACAGAGTCACATTTTGGCCACGCCCAAAGGGTGTGTCTCCTGACTTGGGAGTTTAAGAGATGAGAGGCTCCTCACTGCATCAGTTGAGGTTAAATAACTTTTGTTGCAGCTGAATCGTATTAATCACTGCAGGAATTATCCGATGGAAGACTCTTAACTATTTGTTTAGTTAAATCTAGGAGGTGATTTTTTTTTTTTTTTTTTTACTAATTACAACATTGTTGTAAATTAAAATAAGAGAGAAATTCAGAACAGACTTGAGCTCTGTCTTGATAAGACGACGGATTAAAACATTTTTTTTACTTCCTTCTCCAAAAACTCCTCCTTGGATTTGAACACATCCTCCATCTGGGGTTAATTCCCGTCAGCTTTCCCGGGATCGGCTCGGGATTCACCACAACCCTGACCAGGATAAAGCGCTTACTGAAGATAAATAAATAAAGAAATATTCTGCAGGATGCAGATTAAGCGGTAAACACGACAGTTTATAACGTCCCGTGGCCTTTCCCCTTAGGCTTCAGTGAATTATTTTCCCGTTTGCTCTGAATGCTGCTTTGGATGGAAAAAGCAAAAAAAAGAAATATAGCAGAGTTTCCAGGTGGTATCGCGGCCCAGAATCAGAAACACTACACGTTGACGCCTCCGTGTGAAGGGATAGAATTCGATTTGAACGTTTGCCCGTGTTCCTGTATCCAGTTACTGCGTGTGGCTGCTTTAAGCTAAATTTAAATTAAATTTCACGCTCTGAAGTGTTCGAGGCGAGTCGTACGGCTGCTCAGCTCGTCAATCCAAAGACTGAGAGCTCTTCTATCTTTTTTACGAGAGCATAATGAAATAATATTTAATCTCTAACCCGAGGCATCTCCAGGCCGTGTTGACATCCGCATGTCAAATCCACATTTTTGCTCCGTTAGCGTTTGCTGAGACGGTTCAGGAGCTGTCGATGGGCAAGGGGTTTTATCTGCGGATAAATACGCTTCTAATGACGCCGCTCTTTGGAATTTCAGAAACGCTTACGGTGGCACTATTAAAATGCCGTGGTGTTTCTCCGGCGCGGAGTCGAGCGTCTGACTTTTCCCTTATCCAGACGTTGACAGGTTCCCTAGAGCTGACTGCTGCCACCGGATGAGCCCGTTACCTCACACCTCCTGCCAGCCCACACTGCAATTACCGAGCCGAGAGAGGATGCTGTCACGATGCGGGCGAACGTGAACAACAGGACTGAGAGGGAGCGACAGGCAAATCCCAGATTTTCTCTCATTCGTACACATCACATTCCGGTTGCCATTTTGTTCCGGGGGATTCGTGACAGACAGCGGCGCTTCCAGTTACAAATGCGCTGTAGGACTGCGACACTGACAGACCACGCGGTTCAGAGTAATGAATCACTGCCACGCCAAATTCTGGATTCCGACTGGTGCTGGTTGGTTTTTCCGTAACAGCTTTCTGTTATAACAACAACTTTCACAAGGACTTGTGCGTATGAACAATGAATTAAAAACTGTAACTGATGCCGGTTATCTTGTGGTATGAGAGGAATAAAACACTCTGGGACACATCTTTATCACAAAATCTTGTTGATTGTTTTGATACAACACTAAACACAGAGCGATTTAATCCAAATAAAATCAGGTTTAAGTTTAAACCAAAGGACAGAATCTAGTACAGCATATGAACAAAACATTTTCGGCATATGAGCAACTGAGCCAACCTGAACGCCAGCTAAGTTGCGCGTATGTTTAAAAATTGTTGGCGTCAGCGGAAAGCCAAGCGAAGCTAAATTACACATACTTTTTGTGTTTTTTTTGCAAATCTTTTGTGTAAGACTTAGTGAAGACGTAGCACCGCGGGTCCCGAGAATGTTATCAAGGACGGTAGCAAGAAAAAAAGGGAGCCGCTTTCAGTCTTGTTTTCAAAGCAGCCGGTATCATAAATTAAGGTTAAGTGAGGTTTAATGTCTATTTATTTCATATTTTTATATTTGTTTTATACTTTATTTACATGTCTTTTCGAAATGTTTAGATTGTTTGTATATGCAAAAATATGATTATAGTGTTGCAAATTGGTAATATTGGTAATATTTTTGCGAGGCTGGAACGGATTATCTGCATTTACTTTACTTACGCAATAGAAATTTCGTCTTAAGAACTCGCCACTGGATCGGATTAAATTCATATGCAGACGTATCGCTGTATTATAAATTGTATATAATTTTTTAATCTATATTTTATTTGTTGTTGCTTTATGGAATCTATGGATTAGTTTTTGAATCACACTTATTAGATTACTTAGGAAAACTTTAAACATTAAACGCTCTAAACTTGACAAATTCCGTTAAAAAAAATTTCCACAGCATTTGCAGAAAATAAAAAGCGCTTTCATCTTCTACAAAATACTTTAGTTTTGTGAGATTATAACTGCTTTTTTTTCTTTTGAGTTTATGTGCAGTTGGCGCAACTGGACCGGAGTATGGAGCAGAAGATTATCGCCTGGTACCAAACATGACATTTAAACAATCAACGTTACACACAAGTTACATGTTGGGGTGATTATTAAATAATTTTAGCAGTTTGTAATACTTTCATGCCTGCCTGCTTGGGACAAATCAGACAAAATCAGCCTTTTGAATTATACAGAATCGAATTGAAAAATCACATTTTGTCACAAATATTTCTGCACATCAATAAAGTCAGGCTTTGTATTAGCTTTGTTCCCTGCAGCGTAAACCTGTAGCAGCTGCAGTAGCAGAGTTCACCCACCGGAGGCACCATCACTATATATATCCTTTATATCTGTATATCTTCTGCTAAGGAAAATACAGTTAATAATGAATGAGCTAAGGCTTGTGTTAACAAATCAACAGACTCACACGATGCTTTGTTGTTTGAAGGTGAAATCCTGGCTTTGTGTGACGTGCTCACGTAGAAAATCCCGCTTGCTCGCAGTTTAAGACAACTAGATCACCCCTCGAGACTGGTACTGTATCTAAGGCGGCATAAATCACCACAATGCCAGGTTATCTACAGTACACACATTTGATGCCCAAGCTTTTTGTTACATTTAGGACACGCCCATTATTAGCTAGCCAGACCACATGAGCTACCTGGCAAAAACACAAGGCCTTGTTGAAAAAAGACAGTTTATTAGAAAACACGTCTCGGTTTTGATGCCTCCAGTTCTGTGTACGCTGTAGCGGATCTCTCAGGGAGCGTTGGGCCGTACGACTCTCAGACGCGATGAAATACGAAGAATCTGAGCCGGTGCATGGCATGAGAGTGCGTTTTAGTTTTCGAACCCGACATCTCTGCCTGTGAATTACTGCGAGTTACTGTTAGTTTGTACTGTACATTTCTTGCTAAAAAAATTATGTTTTGGAGATATATATTTTATTCTGATTAAAAAAAAAAAGATTCCACAGCATTATTTTAAATAATTAATTGATAGTGTAAATAAAAAGCTTGATTTAATTTAAAAAAATTATAAAAACTGTAACTAAATCTAAACTGGAATAAAAATAGGCTGCAAAATTCTAAACACACCATTAGTTTAAAATTTAGCAAAAGAAAATTACATTTTAAAAGGTTAACCTGCAAAAAAACAACAAAAAAAACAATAATGAATCCATTAATTTCACTAAATGACACGACACTTACGAGACGTTTATTAGCCATTACAGAACACCTGTCTCACTTTACGGCACACGGTCATTTTAAAACATAAATATAAAACTAAAATGAATATTAAACACCTAAATACATTCTGATGGAAAGTGTTTATGGCGCTTTAAAGCTTGACATTAAAAAATAACGCATAAATATGCATAATATAAAGTCATTCTTATCCTGGTGGAATATAATATTGTCCTGTGCTTCCTCTCAGAGCAGGTCTGGAGATGTTGGAGTTGCTTAGATTAGATTAGTGGACAGAAATAGGAGCCAAAATCAGAGGAAGGTGGGTTTATTAATATGAGAAGTGCTCGCACAAAATGGGCAAAAACCACAAAAGGAGACGAGTCCTCTATTAACCTCAGCAGCCCTGAACACAGTCAGATGAGAGCGGCCCAAATTATTCTTTGTCCAGTGAAGGAAAAAAAATACAGGCCTTCATTTGGGGTTCTTTTTTTAAAAATGTGGAAACGTCCATCACTATCAGTCCTTCTCCTTCCTAGAGGGAAACGAGTCTTGGAGAAAGGGACGTCCGATAATTAGTTATCTTCAGTCATTACGGTGGGAAAAGCTCAGAGATACAAGCGGACACAAGGGTCAAAATCTTGGGTTTTATAGAACACTGTGTGTTTGCAGCTAGATTTTTTTTGTGCTCTATAAAATTGGGACCATGTCCCGCTGAAGTCCCTGAAGAGAGAGTTACCTTTGCTCTCTTTCTCTCTGTGTGCACTAGAGAAATGTCTGCCTGCTTCCAAAATGTCCAGAACATTGCCAGGATAAAGCCTCACAGGACACTCGGGCTGAAACGCTGGGAACTGAAGGTTACATTTATTTTATATCATTTTATCAGAAGCGCTCTGACTCGTAATCTGCACATTACACCGAAACAATTCACCTTAACTGCTCTGAAGGTGACTCCTGAGTTTAAATGAAAAGTTTATCTATACTTTATAGTTTACAAATCCAGCGGAAAAGTTATAGGTATAGGATAGGGTTTAGGGTGGGAAGACGGAAAAAAAGGCAGGAAAGTGGTGAGGGTGTGCACGTGCAGGTCTGATGGCAGTGCCTAGCTGGCATGTGGGCATGAGGTTGGTGGGTGATGGAGGCACGGTGGCGGAGTGGGCAGCGTCTCCTGCATGCTCCCTTGAACGGCTCCTCTTCACTAACTGCCCAACCGGCCCTGGACACCGCCACAGACGGGAGTCCCTCATGACGTTCGGCGGCTGGGAGGCTTTCCAGGGTGGGAACGGGGGCCTTAACGCGAAGACACAGTGGTCTTTTTCTCTTCGACGGCAGGATCACAAAATCTGGCTTTGTGGGACAGTGGAAATGCAGTGGGAACTCGTGCAGTTTTTTCGCGGCTGTCCTCAACGCAAAGTCTTCCAGATTTAGTATCCACTGCGCAACTCAGCTCATAAACCGCCAGACGTGTCCCTTAGTGAGCCTACGGAGTGAGCGAGGAGCGACAAAAGATTGAGGCACACGCCATGACACCCGTTACCGCTGCAGTGTTTCGGAGGCCAAAATTTCACATTCATGAATATGATTTGTTTTTTTCACTTCAGAGTGTACAAACATCTGAACAAAACTGAACTTTGTTAGCAAGCAAACGAGAAGGAATGTGTAAGTAAAAACAAACAAACAAACAAACAAAAAGGTTGCATTCTCAATCACTTCTTGTTTTTTGGTAATTATTAGTTCTGCATAATTGATCAAATAAAAAATCTAAATTATATGAACTTGTGCAATTATTTATTTAACCAATTTATTTATTTATATATTTAATAATTTATTACAGGTAATATAAACATAGTTGGAAACTGATGTAGTTTGTCAGTAATTGAACTATTTTATAATTTAGAAATTTTTAAAATCCTCTTGAGATTGTTTAAGGCAGTATTAACCATCAGTCTTGATACATACAATTAAATCAAAAATGTAAAAGTACATTTAATAGTTACATATTGCAGTTTAAATTGCAATTCCAATGTGTATCGACATGACCATTTGATTTTTTTTTAATCAATTCGTGCAACCCTAGTTACTATTTTCGAGCCAAAACAATTAAACATTACAAAATTCTTTTAGGGATATAAAATAAAATGGCAGTTATAAAGCTATATATAGTTTATATCGTTTATATTTCTTTAAATTCAGAGTTTGCATACGCCTGCGTTAAGTCAATCAGAGAATCGACTTCAGAGACGCATTTATTTAAGCTTCTATTCCAATATCAAATTTACACAGAAAAGAGGCCAAAGGTTTACATCCACTTCTTTGGTGTCAACCTTCACGATCATCTGACAGTACTTTAGGGGAAACTTTAGCTCGGTCTGTTTGACAGAACTGGTGTAACTCAGTCAGGTTTGTAGACGTCCTCACTCTGATGTGCTCTTTCAGTCCACACAAGTTCTGTGAGATCCGGGTCAGGTCTTTATAACAGCAACTCTAATACTTTCCTTTTTTTCCTGTAAAGTTTCCTAAAGTACGTCTTTACAGTTATGACAAAACAGCATAAAAATCTGGAAGACACAGTTGGAAGTAAGTTTCACTATTCTGGCTATTATCATGAGTTTTGCAACAAGAAACTACTATTTATTTTAGACATTAATTTCATTTACGTGTCCTTTCAAAATGTTTTGATTGTTTTTATATACAAAAATATGATTAAAGTGTTGGAAATTGGTAATATTGATAATATTTTTGGGTGGCTGGAACGGATTATCTGCATTAACATTGTTTTCTATGGGACAATGTGTTTCACAATACAAGATTACACCCTAAGAACTTAAATTCCGAGGTACCACTGTAATTCAAAACTATACCATAAAAGTAGATAAAATGATCAGTGAATACTAATAA
>JAOTRS010000016.1:1404823-1429873 GCA_028565755.1 Dinotopterus cunningtoni
ATAAAATTAGTAAATATAAAAAATTGTGTGAAATAAATTATTAAATTCCAGAACTATAAAATAAGTAAATTAAAGGGAATAAATAAATAAATAAATAAATAAGCATAAAAAAAATCAGGACTAAAGTGGCACAAAACTAAGCATAAATTGGATAACAATAAAATAGAAATACATACATATTATAATAAAATAAAGTAATAATAAATACAAAACGCACACCACTGCATGTCCGAGGCTCTGACACTGGAGACTCCTTCCATAGATGTTACATTTAACATTCAAAGTCTTCGAACAGAAAACATCACCTCAACAATTATTGTGTGTGTTGTTGTTTTTTTGTGTGTGTGTGTGTTGTGACACACCTTTTCTATTACAGTCTGGGTCCCTGTGGACGAGTAATAGAACGAGCGCCGATGTCTGAGCTTGTAACGGTCACGTCAACGGCTTTCAGCACCTTCTGTCCAATCAGAGCTGAGAACCCGGCACCCCTGTGGTCTAACGTTTATATTTTGTTGCTTGTGTCATTTAGAAAGAAACCATAAGGATCTTTTTCGGCGTCGCTGCACCGCGCTTTGACACATTTATCAAACAAAGCCTGAAACAGATTACGTTTGAATCATCTCTGGTACGGATGAGCAAACAAAGCTGTGCTTACTGTTGCCAGCTGAATAGTTCCATCTCGCTGTCTCTCTCTCTCTCACACACACACACACACACACACACACAGCAAATCTGATCTACTCAAAGAACTTCATCCTCCACTTTAGGCAAGAGAGTGTTCCCCTAACAGTAAAAGCTTGCGGCTCTGAGCTTAACCCAGATGCATTTACGCCAGACACTGAGAGCGCTGATTATGTAAGGAATAAAGCACTCTGCATCATGCTGTTACGGGAAAATAATCAACGACAGGCTGCTGTGTTCATGCGGACACACCTCAGAGGTTGGTCGTGTTCCTGTAACAGCGCAGAAGTGTTTTATTCAGTTATTTATCAAAGAATGTCACCATTTCTTTAGCCTGTTAGCAGCTGTAGCTGTTTAATAACGTTCAGCATTAAACTGAAGATTTACTGCATGAAATATTTAATTCTCAATCAGACATTAACTAAATGAAGCCCAGGATAATATAATATTTACAGTGTTTGTTTCCACTACACATCCCCGAGACTGCACTGTTAATGCCCATACCGAAATTTAACAAAACTAAAATCAATGCAACAGAACTCAAGAAAACAAAACAAACCATCTTAACAAACCCAAAACAAACAAACAAAAAGTGCAAAACAAAACTCTGAACAAACAATGAGATAAGAGTTAAATATTTCCTTCATCTTCTTAATTATTCTTTATTCTTTAATTTCTCCTTCTTTTCTATCTATCTCTCCATACTGTAGCTGTTTAATAACTTTTAATAACCGATGGAGGTTGTGAGCTGTACACACACACATTCTCGCCTAAACAACTCTTAAAACTACACTTGTGACACAATAACAGTAATATTTTAAACATTTTGCAGGCTGCCGTTTGGAGAAACCAGAGAAGAAAGAATAAACCAGTTGTTGGATCAAAATAACCCAACTAGGTGTTCATTTGTAAATGACTCACTACATCTCATTTGACCCAACATGAGCAACACAACAATGTGTTTAAAGGCTATATAACATATACAAATAAAATTATCAGCTAGTGAACCTGATCGTCTGTCTAAACAACATTTAACCAATGTTTGTTTTTTGACTCATTATTATACAATAAATATCAATAGCTCTGGTTCAGATTTTTTATTTTTGTTGTATAAAGTTCTCAGATGTGGAAATTACAATCACTGTAGTATTTCTATATATAGTATTTTATAACATATTGTTATGACTTTTTTATGACTTAATTATATTTTAAAACTGCGGCGAGTGAAAATGTCACTCGGCGCCACCTGGCGGTCATGTCACAAATGACTTTAAAATGCAACTGATTTATTTTGGCCGCTGTCGTTTTCCCGCGGCGGTGAGCACATAGCAGATAATTTCTGTAGCTTGTTAGCATCAGTAGCAGCTCAATAGCTTCTTAACAGCAGTAACACGTCCTTAGCTTGTTAACAACTAGCAGTTTACTAGTTCATTACCAGAGATAGAGGTTCATTAACTTGTTAGCATTAGCCTTTCATTAATGGTTAGCAGCAATAGCAGATCATTAGCTTGTTAGTAGCAGTAATGATTTAGCTTATCAGTATGAGCTGTTAGTTGGTGAACAGTAGTAGCAACTTTCATTCAGACCCCTCACAGGTCTTAATATTTATCTCCTGACATGTTTGTTTAGCCTGGCCGAGGGTGGAGTGTATCTCTAACGTTATTGTTGGTTATGTTGATAAGCCAAGAGAACTCACGGGTTTAATCGCACCGCCACGCTAACTTTTCAAAAGAAAATCAGAACGAAATACCAGACACTTGAGGACACTTGAGTTTTCACTCAAGTGTTATTTCACTCGAGTGTCATTTGGACTCACTAGGTCCACTTTGAGCAGCGTTGGGGTGAGACCTGAGCAAGACCAGAATGAGCTTTGTTTAAAAAAAAAAAGAGTGAGATTTGTATAAGATTTGTATGATATTTAAGTGAAAAATGAGTGAGAGTTGAATTAGATCAGAGTGAAATCTGACTTTATAAAAGTGATATCCAAGTCAGATTTAAATATGGTATCGGATGAGATCGGAGTGAGTGCTAAGTGAAATTTGACTGAGATTTGAGTGAGATCTGCATGGGATTTGAGTGAGACTGAAACGATATTTAAGTGAGATCTGAAGGAGATTTAAGTGAGATCTAAGTGAGAGTTGACATAGACTGAAAAGAGATCTAAATGAGATCTGAGTAAGATTTGAGAGATAAAGCCAGATTTAAACGTGCTATAAATGAGATCGGAGAGAGTGCTAACTAAGTGAGGTTTTGAGTGAGATCTGAAGAGAGATTTGAGAGTGCAGTGAGATTCGAATGAAACTAAAGAAAACTGAAGAAAGATTTGCATGACATCTGAGTGGAAACTGAAATCTGAACAAGATTTGAATTAAATCAGAGTAAGATTTGAGTGAGATTTGAGTCATATCAAAGTGAGAACTGAGTGAGCAGGAGGTAAAATCTAGGGAATTTAAATGAGATCTGAGTAAGATTTAAGAAATAATGTAGGATTTGAGTGAAATCTGAGTGAAATTTAAGTGAAAATAAAGAGTGAGATTGAAGTGAGATCTGAGTGAGATTTAAGTAAGACTGAAACGTAAGATTTAACTACGAAAAAGATTTACGTACAATTAATTTGAATTAAGATCCGAGTGAGATACAAGTGAAATTTTAAAAAGATTCAGGAGAGATTTCAGTAAGATTTAATTGAGATCTAAGTGAGATTTGATTGAGATCTAAGAGATATTTGTGTTCTTGGTATGGGTTATGGCTTTGAAAGTAGCTTTGCTTATATTCTGCATTATACTAGAAGCATGAACAAAGTGTCACGTGTCAGTGTTAAGTGAGACTAGGCTCCTGAGACTAGAGCTTTACAGAAGGTACCACAATGAATTATTCAAAAAATTTTTAAACATTTCTGAAGCCCATGTTATTCATATCGCTCCAGAGGAGTTAACGCTAATTACAGTGTGCCAGATATTAACAGATTCAGACAGGATTTCTGTGACCTGAGCTTTTTTGGTGTGAAGTCATCAGTATAGCCCGGAGCAAACGGATTTGTTTGACCCAGATTTTTTTTCACGGCTCAGTGATTTGCTAAAAAAGTAAATATGTTGCCTGGCATGAGCTCTGAAGCGATGTTCACTGAGGACAGTGTAACACACCGAGTCCTGCTGAACAGATGGTCATGAGAGGCTGAAGATTTAGTGCATGAAATATTTAATTCTCAATCAGACATTACAGAGAAAAGCAGAAAAGGAGAAATAAAACCCAGGATGATAGAATATTTACAGGGTTTGTTTCTGCTACACGTACCTGAGACTGGACTGTTAATACTGATACCAAAACAAATTAAAACAAAACAGGACAAAGGAAAACAGAAAAAACAACAAAAATTGAACCAATTTAACAAAATAAAAATCAACTAATCAAATAGAACCCAAAACAAAAAGCAAGAGAACTCAAGAAAACAAAAATGTAAAAAAGACATCTTAACAAAATGAAACAAAACAAAATGATACAAACTCTACAAAACCCAAAACTAAAAAAATAAAATAAAATAAATACATATATAAACAATGAGATGTTTTTTATTGCTATGTTTTATTTGGTTATTTTCTTCATTCAGTTCTTTATAATCTTTATTTAATTTTAATGATCTTCATTTACTTTAGTCTTTTTTCTCCTTTTCTCAATATACTTAATTTCTTTTTTATCGTCTTCCTTATTCTTTATACTTCCTATCTATCTATCTAAATCACTGATTCTATTCCTCTATTCCTCATTCCTTAAACCACAGCGCACTCACACACAACTTCCAAATGTCTTATTGCTGTGTTTATTATACCGTTGATACTGTGGTCAGAATTTTACACAGACCTTAGCCAAACGTATCGAAACTCATTTAATCTTAGTAAACATTCTCTGGTTTTCTGTCAGTTAGGATCATTACTTTATTTCACCAATGTGACATTTCAGAATAATAGTAGAAAGATCTATTTAAGCTTTTATTGCTTCCATCACATTCCCAGTAGCTCAGAAGTTTATATATACTTGGTTTCTATTTGGTAATATTGCCTGTAAATTATATAACTTGGGTCATATGTTTCGGGTCACCCTCCACAAACTTCTTACAATAAGTTGTTGGAATTTTAGCCCATTGCTCTGGACAGAAATGCTGTAACTGGGTCAGGCTTGTCAACCTTCTTGCTCGCACATGATTTTTCAGTTCTGTCCACAAATTTTCTACTAAATGAAGATCAGAGCCACTACAGTACCTTGACTTTGTTGTCCCTAAGCCATCTTGATGCTCCCACCCCCGTGCTTCACTAGTCACATTGCTGGCCGCAAAAGGAAGGCACCAGAACACCCAGTGCACCACAGCCCACAGTGAACACGCCCCAAAGAGACAGAGGCCACCGACGCGACCTCCAAACTCCCCAGATCCCATCCGATCCAGCACCAATGGGATGCCCTGGACAAACAAGTCTGATCCACAGAGACCCCACGACCCACAAGATCCACCACTAATGTTCCGGTGCCAGACATTACAGCACACCCCAGAGCTGCCCGGGTGGTTTTAATGTTAATGGTTTTAAACTTATGGCTGATTGGTGTATATTAGGGATTAATAGTCAGTCTCACTTTCTCCCTCCAACACGTTCTGCAGAAAGACGTGATAAATTTTTGGACTGAAAGCTGCACAGCATATGTTCATGAATATTCTCCATCCATTCCCTGGCCATTTGGCGACATCAAAATATTGGGAATTTGAAACGGTTCAGGGACCAAAGATGACGACTAAAACAAACCGAAGACCAAAATTAAAAGAAATCTCCCTCGGACAAGTTCCAGCTCTAATAATGTGTTTCTGCTGCAGATCGGTAGGAAGGGATTTAATTAATACATTATTTAAGTGATCAAACGTTAATATTTAAAGAGAAACAACACATGCACAGAGGGATATCTCAAAGAATATAAACATTTAGGGATATAATTTTCTAAATTATTGGCACCTCACTTATTAATACCTGGGTGAGGATTTCATTAAAAATAATAACAGCTGTGGGATCATTTTCTAAATTGGGTGTTTTGTTGTTTTTTTTTCTACTGAGTGTTTGGCAAAGTCTTTGAAGACCGGAAGCCATAGTTCTTGTTTGATTTGCTCACTTGATTGCTTCGACTAGTCACTTTACTTTCTGTTTAAAGAAAAAGTGTTGTTAAGGTCACATGATTATTGGTCTTAAAAACCAGAACATCATGAAAATGTCACATTGCTGACCTGGAGCTCCTTGTGCATTCAAAAATTGGTGTTCGTCACAGCTTGTGTGGTCAAAACCAAAAGAAAATAACGATGCCAGCCATTTTGCAAACCTGCGTACACGAACATGATGGAATTCTTTAATGAAAGCACAAACTTAAGAACAAGCTGAGAATAACAGAGGCGGGTCTGTGCTGTAATCATCTCTAAACAATATTACACTGGCAGAATATAAAGTGGTGGATATACTGTAGCAGCTTTTATGATATTACCCGACCTGAAAACACTTCTTTATTTTGCACAGAAGATCAGCAAAAACGCTTACACACGTTAGCGATCAAAAGTTCACAGAAAGTGTCGTCTTTTGCGGAAGATATTTTAATCTCGATTGACCCACTCAGGTTAATATTAAACACATCGTCGGAGCTCCGCCCACTTCCTTATCCCCACATGATCTCGCTCACTTATTGTCGAGAATGAGACAAAATATAAACAATAATGTGGCACAATCCTAGTGTTTTCAGCTGTTCCAGGGTTGTTGTTGTTGTTGTTTTTCTATATTAATGGCACCCATTTTCCTTAATGGTAATGTACCGGTACTTAATGAACCCACCAATAAATGCTTACATTTTTATGGGCCTGTTTTTAGTTTAAAAGCTTCTTGTTTTGTTTTGTTTTGGATAATGGAGAGACTTTGCCTGTATCCACCATGACATTTTCCTCGTCATGGTAACAAGAAGAAAAAAAAAAGGAAAAAAGAAACAAAATAATAATTCCTGGAGTCTGAGTGAAATGAAACGAGTTTTCAAGTACAGTAATACGTTCTTTATTTTCAGGGTGCCAATATTTCTGGCATTAAAAATTTTTGGCAATATTTTTGGCATTAGTGATTATTAGTGATTATTGCTTTGTTGTTTTTTCTTATGAGAATGAAACTTTGCATGAAACAAACATTATAACAAAATTATTTTTATTCATTCTCCTTAAAGGGCGCCAATAATTCTGGAGTTGACTGTAAATATATTTTGCAAGGGAAAAAAAAAAAAAAAAAACAGCATGTATTTCTTGAAAGCATCCAAACGTCTCAGTGTCAAGTCAGTTAATTGCTTATCCCATTTTGGCTCGTGTTTATTTTCTCATGAATTCTATAAAAATATATATATTGTTCCTGCTGAGAAAAATTAATTAACCGCTATTAGCCATTTTCTCCCCACTGTCTAACAGTTATCTATGTGGGAGTGCGACACAAACAAGAACTACATCGTGCTGTTTGTACAGAATGAAACCTGATGAGGAATTTCTTTCACATTCAGTCTGTAAATGATGACTCTGGTATTAACCCGCAGTTCAGCGCGTATCGCCGTGGAGCAGCGACGCGGACCGAGCGCCACGGCCGAGCGTGACCGCGTCTGTCCACAGCCTCAAGAGGACCACAACTAGAGGTTATGGTGGGCGGAGTCTCGCTGCAGTACTCTATAGCGACAGTGCTCTATAGCGACAGTGCTAACTCTGACTGGTTTGTTCTTTTGCTTCAAGATTTAACATCAGCGTATCCTATTACAAGTTATCACTTAAAAATACATCAAAAGTTGTGAGCTGATCGATTTATTAAAACGTCCACACACTACCTGGAGGCCCCACCCACTTTCACCCCTAGCTGAAATAGATGATAATAATTAAAAGTTTTTCGATAAAAAGAAACAATAACGTATCAGCTAGTGTATGTTCATCTTGTCTAGTGTTAGCTAAGGCGGTCTGCCAGTTACGATAGGGTGGACGAGGTACGAGTTCTTCACTTTACGATGGTGGAAAAGCAGGAACGCATTTAGTAGAAACCGTATTTCGAATTTCGATCCCAAAATATGCTGCAATTCTCTATCATGATGCAGGGGGGCAGCAGTGAGCCAAAGCTCCTACTACAATCACTAGGGTAAACAACCGATACCAAAACACTTTGTTTTAAAACAGGCTCTGTGTGAGATGTTTTTTTCACTTATGTAAGCTTTACTGTAATGTAATATAGGTGTTCTGAACACGGCTATGCTAGGCTAGGCTAAGCGATAATATTCAGGAGGTTAGATGTGATCATTGTACGATTTTTATGGTCATTTGGTTTATTGTGACATAACGTCATTGAGGGGCGTCTTTAATTAACAGAATGAATATGAGAGAGAGAGAGAGAGAGAGAGGAAGGGAGAGGGAGAGAGAGAGAGAGAGAAATGGAGAGGCTTTGGGTCAAAAGAAAGAAAAAGAACGAAATTTCAGACCTAAAATGTTTAAGCAGAATTACAATGAAGTGTCAAATCTAACCTTTAATTAATTAGAAATATGCAGGGTTTTATTTTAAAAATGGAGATCAGACACAGTTTGCAAAATGATCTTTGAAAATGTGCTGTTTTTTATTCATCTATTCCTTCATTCATTAATTTATTTGACATTACTGCATAATCACATAAAAAAAAAAAAAATCCACCATTTACAGTAGCTGCTGAGTTTTCACACACACGGGCCATCAAACAGCTCCTGACTACACAACTGGTGACCTTATCATTATTTTATCATTAATATTATTATTGTAATATCGTTTATCCGCTGGATAAATGCCTTCCAGCAACAATGCCTGGCAGATTATTAATATAAATATATCTATTAATGTGTGTGATGAAGTAAGCTTTGTTAATCTAGTCTGATTTTCTAACTGGTCTTGAGAAGTGAAGGCAGTGGACTAGACCCAGACTAGAGTTAAAGCATTTTTATTATTTTAAGGAGATAATAATATTTAGACTTGGACTGAGATCCGCCCGCGCGGTGCATTGGGCAGCGAGCGCTCTCCTTCGTATTCGATGGGTTGTGGCGGTCTCGGCTTCGTCCCATGACAGGGTGATGGCTGTTAGGTCTTTAATGAAGGTCTTTTTCCATGTGATCTATGGGCACCCTAGTTAACTCTTCCCCCAAATGTGGAATCCAGTTCACGGCTGCCCTTGAGAGACGGTGTAGGATATGACCCGCGGATGGGAGGATATGACCCGCGAATCGGCTCCTTGGGAGCCATCTTGTGACCCAGTACAGGATAAGTACCGAGACCACATGACGAACCAAGACGTCCATCGACGAACAGCCACACACCCACTGTCTGAAATTGTGGCCGAGCCCCGCCTCAGGTATGGGGTCATACCCTCCGCTTCATTAAAGGCCGTCAGCTTGTCCTGGTGACGAAGCCGAGACCGCCGATCACGATGGAGATCGCTCACTGCCCAATGCACCGCGCGGCGCAGGAGGATCTAAGTCTATGCCTAAATATTATCATCTCTCTCTAGTACCATCAACATAAAATAACAAATGCTTCCATTCTAGTCTGAGTCTAGTCCACTGCCTTCACTTCTCAACACACAGGATTAATAATATGACTAGATTAACAAAACTTCCTTCATCACACACATTAATAACGTATATTTATAATAATCTGATGACCAGCAGCATGTGAGTCACAGCAGGAATAAAATTAAAAGCCTGTTTTGTGTGTGTGTGTGTGTGTGTGTGTGTAACACTCCACACAAGTGCCACTTCAGCAACAAATCCAAAAACATGTCACCATGGGCACTAATGAAGAGTCTGTAGGAATCTTTCCATCCTTTTTTTTCTTCTTTTTTCAGATTCTGTAAGCTTTACGGGCAGATAATCCTCTCTCAGGGTTTTAGTCAGTGTTTTAATACCGATGCAAGATTTTCAGCTCCTGAGCCTTTTCAAGCTGATCCGACATTCAGAGACAAAACACGACTAAGTATTAAGACAAGCCCAAGCCATTTGCTTCAAACCGGTATGAAAGGTTTTTTTTTTTTTTATGGCTGCATTGGGAGCTTTAAAACATGTAGCTGATTTATTCTAATCTTAGGCAGGTGGGGAAAAAAATAGATTTTTGATCAATAAAGATGAAACAGATAGAGAGAAAAAACATATTGTCTGTGGCCTAAAAGGAAAGACAGGATAATATAGATTAGAATGATTTCAGAAAAACACGCAGCTGAACGCAGGAAGCAAGGAGCATGTGGGTTATTAGTTTTTGTTGTAACTATTTGATGCCTTTATGTTATTTTCAATAAAGGCATAAGTTACAGAACTATCGGTTCTGCATTACTACACTTTTCAAAGGTAAAGTGAATGTTAATTTGTTTAATTTTTACTTTATATTTTGTATTAATTATTTTTATATGAATATTTTTGGGTTGTGGAACGAATCATCTGAGTTTCCATTATTTCTTACAGGGGAAATCCTTTGATATATGAGTGTTTTGATATACAAGCACGCTTCCGGAACAAATTACGCTCACAATCTAAAGGTTTAACTGTATAGATCTAAACCACCATCGAAGCGTATTACATCAACAAAAGAATTAAAAAATTAAATACCATGCGAAAAATTATTTTTATGAAGTGATACCTTGGATATATCACACTTTCTCAAAATAAGATTACAACAAACCAAACATAAAATTATGAAGCGTATTTTTAATGCAATTTTGCAAAGAAATTTAAGTGGAACCTCTTATTCTATTAGCAGATTATTTTGCAAGTTTTTTAGAATTTGCTTCTTGAAAGCAGAGTGTACTCTTATTTTACAGCATTTGGCAGATGCCTTTATCCATCTGAGCAGTTGAGGGGTTCGAACCTGGGACCTTCTGTACTGTAGTCAATGCCCTAACCCCTGAACTACCCCTGGCCCATTGTAAGAACTTGTCACATATTTTGCTTGGGAAGATAGTATAAGTTTTTGCACTAAACTGCCTTTTGGTCAGGAGTGCTGGATTGTGTTTGAACGAGCTTCCTGTCAGTCATTCCACAGACATGCCCTTTCCCCCTGCGCCCCCTCTGCTTTAATCTCAAATCACCAGACACCCAGTGCACCCTGGGAAATCTCTAATGAGCAAAATATCACTCTTGGAGAAAATAAACATAATCAACAAGAAAAAATGCAGTACCACCAATAAATGCAGCACTTTCTCAACATGGAGTCGTTGGTTTTGTGGTGAAGAGGATGAATTAGCATTACGATTAGAATTAGCGATGTTGCTCCTGGACAGCTCTGAACACACAATCTGCTTTAATAAAGCTTTATGGAACAAATCAATAAAACGTTGTTTGGTTTTCATTACAAACAAACAAACAAAAAAAGAATCGTAAATAAACATCCTCATAAATGATTACGAGCTGAATTGTGTGCGAGTTTTAACTCGTCTTTCAAGTCGCCGACAGACCTATGCCTTTAGCTAGCAATGCTAACGAGTTCTTTACAAAAACACAGGACAGTCTTAACTCATGGACATCATCACAAATCAGCAGGAACCAAATTCTGTGTTTATAGAGTCATCAGTCGGCTTTCTGTGGCACAGCGGATTAGTGCTCAGCACCGTCGCCTGGTACCTCCAGGGTCCGGGTTTGATTCCCACCTCCACCTGTGTGTGGACTTTGCATGTTCTCTCCGTGTTTGGTGGGTTTCCTCAGGGTACTTTGTTTTCCTCCCACAGTCCAAAGACATGCAGATTAGTCTAACGAGAATGAGAATAAATACAACGGTCACCATCGGCCTCCACGCTCGCTAGTTGGACTACAGAAGTTCCTATATGGACGGATGAGAATCGTCCTTCAAGAGGCTGAATGTTAGTTACTTGCTAATGCTAACTCTCGCTGACTCACTGCAAGTTCCTGGGGCGGAGCTTTAAAGAAGGAAAAAAAATAAAACTTAAAATCTTACAGAAATCAATCTTTTTTACTCCCTTAGAGTCTGATCTGATCTAACGAAGCTTTAACTGTAACTATAAACGGATAAACACTACACCCTTACGCCAATGTAACGGCAAATTGCTGCAATGGAAGAGAAATGAAACACTTGTGGACGTGCTATTATTGGAAAATAATCAACTTCAGAGGAGTAACAGCACGTCTGCTTTATTATCCATTGATTAAATTTCCATAAGAGCACAACACCCGAGTGTTTACTGCACATAAATATTGATGCGTCTCTATTTCCTAAAGTTCCAGGCTTAACTTCTGGAGTAACCTTTTTAACTTTTGAAATCGTATCAGCGTGTGTTTATTCTTCCAGGAAAGAAATGTCTTGAGGAAATGACACTGATCCCCATTAAGGAAAGCGACGAAAATAATCCTTAAACCTCTCTCCGAGATCTTCATAGCTGCACTCTTTTATTCCTTAAAAAACAGATAATAAGATCTTAATAGGTGACAGAATTAACAGTTTCCTCCAGCTTGTTCGTGTGGGAGGTGGCCACTCGCTCCTTCTCATCCTCCTCGAAGGCTGTGATGTCGACTTTTATTTCCACGACGATCCAGAAGATCAGATCCCAAAATGAAAATAAGAGCCGAGTGTGGACTCTGAGGCCGTGCCTGCGAAGGGAGAGACGTTCCACAGCTTGCGTGCCACCTTATCTCGCGAGCCCGGGGACTCCGACCGAACACCTTCTCAGAGGAGGACGGCGGGACGCTATTGTTCGCTCTTTCCCGCTCTGTGGAGTGGAGTGACGTGCGGATTTGCTCAGACGCGGTGTACAGTGGCGTGTAGGGTGCAGCTGAGTGATAAACACCGCCATAAACAGCTCTGTTCAGAAGCGCGGCTCTCGGAGGATTAGGCCACAGCTCGGCTGTACGACGTGTGAATGTTAATGCAACGTGCACCCAGGCAAAAATAATCCACTTTCTTATTTTCAGACGAGCGCTCGGTTCATCCCTTACGCAACGCCACGGCTCATCACATGCCTTCACATGTGCACGGCTTGCGCTTGACTTCCGAGCCTCTCCCACAAACCACATTCTGTGACCTGAACCCCTCAGCACTGTACTGTTGTTTAACTTCGGATAGAAATACCAGATGCAGCGGAGAGGAGAGCAAAACCGTGGTGCTTTATCTGAATGTCTGACTTCCAGAGACATTTTCATGCAGCAGCACATACTGTAGCATCAATCCGCTGAGTGATTCAGGGAAATCAGGGAAAAATGATATTAATGAAACAAACGACAGCAGTGTCTCTCTCTCAAACCCCGTCTGTGAATCTAGCAACAACTGTTTTGGAAAACGCTGGTCAAATGAACAGACCCTAAGCCATAAGCACTAACCAAAAACACTGACCCCAAAAAATAACATCTAGTCCCAACTAACCCCTAATGACCAACCCCCCTAACCCATAAACACAAACATCTGATTCCTAACCAATAACAAGTAACCCCTAAGGACTAACCCGTAACCCTTAACAACTAATAACTAACCCCCAACCACTAACCATAAACACTACCAACTAACCATAATCTCTAACTCCTAATCATTAATATCTACTCACTAACCACTAGAAACTAACCCCTAGTGACTAACCCTTAACCCATAACAACTTAGAATAAGCACTAATCACCAACAACTAACCCCTAACTAATAACAACAAACATTAACCACTAACACCTAATGATTAACCCACACCCATACCAATTAACCCCTTAATGACTAATCCCTGACCCCTAACAACTAACCATAAACACTAACCCCTAACACTTAACACTAACTACTAACCCCTAGACACAAACCCAAACCGACCATTTATCCTTAACGCTAACATTTTCCCCTGAAATAACTTCTTGTATTTTAGTTTAGTTTATTATTTTTTTAATAAGTAAATTTAAATACAACCTTTGATGGAATGGAACATTTACTGAACATTTTTAAATGTATTGAATATGAATAAATAATCTAAATTTAATACGAGTAAACATCACACAACAATATATTCTATGCCATAATCATAACATTTCTTATTTTTCTTTCATTTATTAATTTTTTTGTTTATTCATTTATTCCACCTTTTCTTTTACTTGGGCGACACACTTAGTCTTTTTTATTTAACTGAAAATCTGAAGATTAAGACAACAAGTGTGTGCAGGGATTTGAGTGTTTCTCTCTCTAATGTTGAATTAAAATGCATTTTTTTCACATGGGAAATTAATTAAATATGAAAATAAAACATAATGATCTAATACAATTTTCAATGTCTCTCAGAGCAAATCATTATGTGATATAAGAAAATACTGCTATGTTAACTACATACGGTGCTGTTAAAAAGTATTTGTCCCTTCTTGATTTTTTTTTTTAGCCTATTTGGCACACAAACTGAAAAAAAAGGAAATATACAAGCAAGATATGTCAACGTTAGTTATGGAGATAGAAAAAAGTTTGTCCAAAAATTTGCAATTCCTTATTCTTATTAGTTTTATTTTTTCCCTTTAATTTTTCCCAGCCCAGTTAACACGCCCCCTCCCGCCCCCGCTGCCCGCCCATGCATATATTTATTATCAGCATAACTGTTCATTAAAATGTAACAAGTAAAAATTCACACTTTTAGAAGTAAAAGTGCTGAGTATATATAGAAAATAGACTACTTAGAAAATATATTTAAAAATAGTAAGAAATTAGTAGAAAGTATATATATATAATATTTGTGCTAATACTTATTCATTTCCTCATATAAATAATTTACTGTGTTTGGGAAGGAAATAGAAATATATGTGAAAATATTCAAAGATCCCCAAAAATTTGTTAGTTGGAGGTCACGCCCTTTAAACGGCAAAAAAAAAAAAAAAGTCTGCCGTAGCTGTCACTGTTCATCTGTTAAAAAGCTTTTCATATAAAAATCCTAGTTGTGTGATTGAACCTTGGCGTCTGAAAGCACCAGGCTGAAAGTGTTAGTGCGCACGCAGGCTGATGGACAATAATGAAATAAAATAAAGTTTTACCTTGTGATTTGAGCCTGGTGTTGGTGTCTACACTAATACTTTCACTGATGTATTTAAGGAATGAATCCCAGCTCTGCTCTGCTCGTGTCTCATGCCAACCTTCATGATTAGTCATGTAGTGGTGGGCGGTTCACCGAGACACGGGAACACGGTCGCTAAAGGCTAGAAATTTTTATACACAGTTTCTATTCTGCTTTTTATCGCTCGGCTGCTTTGATGTTCATTATGTTATTTTGACCGAATGTCACCTCGTATCAAATAAAATCCAGCAGGTTCAGCTACCATGTGGTAAAACAGATCAGCTGTGGGTCTCACATCAATAAAGACAAAGTGGAATAAAGACTGTGAGTTATAACTTACAGGGACATTTTAATGGAACATTAAGATCATATTTTAGTGCTGATATTATAACACAGTAACTGCAGGGACGAGTGAACCATCAGCACCCTGGACAACAACGAGTAATGTCTACTCATCACCGGTGTTTCCAAGGACCGAATCACCAACACCACTGATTTTAAAGACTCTTCCCTGAACACCACTTGTCCAACCACTTTCTAATCACAACTGTTCCCAGTGACTAATCATTATTTCCAACCCCAACCAATCCCTGATCACCATCGTTCCTGATGACTAATCATGGCTCACTATTCTTTCTGCACCATCATACCGCGTTGTTTTTCAATTTCACTTTGTTTCTTTATCCATCGTTTTATTCATATTTCATTCATTTCTAATTTGTCCTTCATTCAGGGGATGAAATTATTTTGTATGTGACTAAAGCATACAGGAATGTACACCAGAACATATAGTTATCTATGAATGCTTGTAAAATATCATGATCTGGAATCAGATATATATAATGTATATACTGTATAAACAACAACAAGGTTAGCAGAAATCTCTCAACAACAATAAGATTGGAGAGGCTATTTGTTTCCGATGCTAAACCTTGAAAAGTGAACCTGCTTGTGCTTTCAAAAGAAACAAAATACACATTTTATTGGATTTGATTTTCAATTAAACTAATGGAAGCGATTTTCCACATTTAAATGGATTTGATTTTCCTGCAGGAAAGCATCATCAGCTGTGTGTGAATTTTCAGACCAACCTTCAGCCAAAATCTTTTTCTGATGTCAGTTTCTTTTGTCTAAATTATTATTCCATTGCAAGGATCAATCACAGCACCTTATATGGCATTTTATTCATTGAAATGTTGCTACCTCTACAAGCCTACGCCTTAAAGATGGAGAGACGCAATTATGAGACGGAAAGACGGAGAATTCCGTTCGAGGCGAAGCCAGTGTGCATCCTGCGAAGTCATCATCGGCACAGCACGTGTGATTCGCACTTCTTTCAGCTGTTTACAACACGTCCGACATCAGCACGGAAACTGATCCATCAGCTCTGCGTCATCCGCCTCATCTCATTAGACCCGCGTCCTGCAGTCAAGGACACGCGCCGTGCACTCTTTCAAACTCTGCAGGCGTTTCACTGCATCCTTGGTCTTTTGTCCACGTGTGTATCAAACGTGGAGGATTTCTGAGTCAGGCTTTCCAGACTGTAGTTCTTTCAATAATTTTTCTCCTTCTATGAAGATGAGTGTTTGTCCAAAAAGTTTTTTTTTGCAATAAATTTTTTTAATTGGGAACCATCAAGAAGTGCCAGTGGTAGCTCAGTTTTATAAGGCTCTAAGTTTCTGATCAGAAGATAAGCAGTTCATGCACCAGCTCCAGCAAGGTGCCACTGTTGCACCCTTGAGCAATGCCCTCAACCCTGTCGGCTCCAGAGGGCGCTATACCGCGGCTGACTCTGCGCTTTATGTTTGTATTTGAGATGGAAACGTTGCAGTTCCTCTATAATCCTACAGGTGGCGCATTCTATCCTGTGTGATAGAAATTATTTGCTAAGTTTGTTTAGAACTGTAATATCGAATCAGAATATTTGTAAGGTCATGATACTCAAGAATCGCATTAGCATCGAATTACAAATCTAATTAGCATCAGGGTATCATGATAATATCGTATCGCGAGGTCACTGGTGATTCCCCACAGTGCTAAGGATTTACCCCCTGCTTCATCTGTACATAAAGAGTGTGATGCTGAGCCGGTTTAGTCTATTAGTCTGTCCATCTCGCTCAGCTCCTCGCCCTTAAACAGTTCAGCTTCCAAAGCTTTTACCGCCATGCTAACACCACCGTCAGCTACCAAGCAACTCTTATTCATACAGCTGCACTGCATTCTGGGACTCCAGGATTTCTATACGACAGCAAAGCTTCACCGTTATCACTTATGTTTGAGATTGTTACAACATTTTTGTAACACCACTCTAAGTGTCCTAGCGAGCGTGACCGTTAACACAAGTCCGACCAACATTATTAGCATCAGAATCCCTGGATGCATCGCAGAAATTATGATATAAACATACATGAGGTGTGTTTAAGTTTGGCTGGAGAAACATTCTGCCAACGTAAGCTGCGCACGGTCTTTAATGGAATCCTGCAAACAACGGGATGAGAAAAAGCAGGAGTTCTGCGAACGTGTCCTCGCGCGTCCTGGCTAACAGAGATAGGCAAATCCCCATCTAGCGTTAATGCTATCTCTTTTTTACAAATATTGTAATTATGCGTCGCAGGAACGGTCCGCGGGGGACACACACACATTTCTGACTTCAGTGATCTTCAGAGTTTAATGCAGAGGAAGTGTTTGGTTCAAAAAGGAAGAGCTAACCTGCGTCTCTTCTCCCCCCTGGTTTCTCTCGCACTTACAGGCGTCACAGTGATTCAGAATCAAGTGCAATATGTAAAGGTATAAAGCAGGATGGGATACGGGTTTATTGCAGAAATAGCAAAAGGGGGAAAAAATACAGCCTCAACAGATGTGCGATTTAGGAAATGTGGTTAAAAAAAATAGATGGGACGTCTTTCACCCGCCCACTGAACCAGCTACATTCTTTTAATGCTGTACAAGGAAAAAGTGATGTTATGAAAACTTTTTGAAGGAATACACACACACACACACACACACACACACACACACACACACACACACACAGACACGCACTATATTGCCAAAAGTATTGGCTCGCCTGCCTTCACATACGTATGAACTTAAGTAACATCCGATTCTTAATCCATAGGATTTAATATGATGTTGGCCCCGCCCCCTTTGCAGCTATAACAGCTTCACTTGTTCTGTGAAGGCTTTCCACAAGGTTTAGGTTTAGTGTTAATGGGAATTGTCAACCATCCCAGAGGGGTTCTATCGGGTTGAGGTCAGGACTCGGTGTTAGGGCCAGTCAAGTTCTTCCACACCGAACTCGCTCATCCATGTCTTTGTTCTATCGAGACAGTGCAGGCTTTTTAAACTGCGGATTTTGGCATCACTCTCTCTAGTTTAAAAGTTTGTCTAAACCCGGAGCGCACTCTGACTTCTTAAACACACATCTGTACCTGATTTAGGAGGAGGTGCGGACAGCAGACGTGACCTTCTTTGTTAAAAAAAGTAATTTCATCAGAGAAACTCAAGAGTATTCTAAATTTACAAAATTCATTAGAAAATGAAATGAAAGTGTTTCAGTGCACATCTACCTGATGCCTCATAACAAAGGTTCTGTTAAGGTTCGGTCAAATTCCCATGAATGTGGATAGAGGAGAAGTTTGACGTGATGGTGAATGATAGGGAAAGCGATGTGTCACCCAGACAAGCCACACACACACACACACACAAATAATATAAATAAATAAATTTTAAAAACCTAGAAACGCAAACTGTAAAATAAAATACATTTTTAACCAAACAGGACTGAGACTTAAATAGTAAATAACTCCTCCTCTGTATTCTGTTTACATATTTAAATTCTTCATCATGGTATATGATACCTTCCTTATTGAACGTCCTATAATCATTTGCATTAATTACATTTGTCACTGTATGCTGTTTATATCTGCACTGCAAAAATGCTCTTCTGGTTGAATGCTAACTGTATTGCGTTGCCTCGTACCTACATGTGCAGTGACAAAGTTAAATCTAATCTAATCTAATCTAATCTAATCTAATCTAATCTGATCTAATCTGATCTAATCTAAAAGTTTACTCTGGAGTTTCCTCACCAATGATTGATCTCCTGACTCACGTTATTGATTTATTTATCAAAAATAATATATCACAATTATTTATTTATGTATTTATTCATTCTTTTTTTTTTAGATTCCTGTAAGGACACATGGCAACAATTTCCATTGTTTAAAGAGCTACGCAAATAAAACTGAATTGAATTGACGTTGTTTTATGATGTGGGAGTTTGTGCGATAATATTCTGAAATGTCATAATTAAAGAAGCCACACTTAAATGAAAAACACTCGTGTAAGACTTCAGCAATAAAAAAATACAAGACAAAATACTCATTTCTGTCCTCGCCTTCTCCTGGTGTATTTTCCAAACTTAATTGATAAAGAATAGAAAAAAAAACTAATTGTAAAGAATTTCCGTTCAGATTTGCGCGGCTTTCTGTTAATCTGACGGCGTCTAGACGCATGAGCTTCATGTCTGTGCACGCTATCAACTAGAGCTGAACATCCGAATCAGCAGATCAGACATAGAATAAAACTCATAAACTGGACTTGACCAAGACAGTCACAAATCAGTGCACCGCTGGCTAAGAGCTCCACTCTTACCTTAGTTCTCTTTATTTGTAAAGCCTTCCTGCCTTAAAGTGTTATACAGAACGAAGGCTGTGAAAAAAAGTCCTCTACGTTTTGTTGTTCATGACACAGAAAGTGTTTTCTGCTGCTCACTGGTGTATTCGCTTCCCTGCTGTTTAAAAAGTCTTAAGCACATAAGTTTTCATGTTGCGCTGAGTTGTTCTTGTTAATCTTGAACATCCAGACGTATTAAACGTGTTCTGTTGAAACATACAGAAACACTTGTACAGAACTCGCACAAAATGGCGAGTTTGTGGGAAGTTTTTTTTTTTTTTCATTTGATTAGTAGATCATCAAACTCATTGTACGGCACTGCATCATTCCTTTGCATCATTCTGTCCCATTGTTTCACTTTGAATTGCACTGTGTTGAATCAGATCATTTAAATCACACCGCATCATGAGTGTGGCGCGAATCGTATCGTACCACGTGTTCAGTAGTCGCTGCATATTTATCGTATGAGCCTCACATAAGAGAGAGCGGCCCGAACCCTAGAACAGGAGACTTAGAGCGAGGTACGAGGTGGGGTACACCCTGGATAGGGTGCCAAGACAATGCGAACATGCACACACACACACACACACACACACACACACACACACACACACACACACTCATTCACACACTACAGGCAATTTGGGAACACAGATTCACCTAATCTGCATGTATTTGGACTGTGGGAGGAAACCGGAGAACCCGGAGGAAACCCACCAAGTACGGGGAGAACATGCAAACTCCACACACACAGACCCTGAAGTTGAAGTTAAAACCCTGTTTCAGTTACATACCGCGACTCATTTGTGTGGCAAGTCATGTATCGCCACCCGGACCTCAAATTGTACTTTTTTTCCAATTTAATTTTAATTTATAATTTTTTACACCACCTGAGGTGCTAAAATGTTGCAATTCTTCTATAGTCCTACAGGTGGTGCACTCTATAGTATTCACACACATTGGCAGGCAGCACAGCGTCCTGTCTGGTAGGAGTGAATGATTTCCTAAGCTTGTTCAAGAATGTAACAAAATCTAAAGAATAAATAAAACTAATATCAAGTGGGAATGGTATTAAAATCATGATACTAACGGAATCACAATACAAATCTAATCGGCAGCTAGGTACCACGATAATATCTCGTCAGCTGGTCCCTGGTGATTCCCGTCCCTGAAACAAGTTAAGGCACTTGTTTAGGAGGCACCGACACTGGAGACTCCTTCCATAAGAACTTAACGGATCAACAACATCATGTAACAATAAAAAACATTATCAGGCTTAGATTAAGTGTTGCGTCCATGGTGCGGCTCCCTGTGAATGAGTCGTTGCCATGGCAACTATTATTACGTATTATGAAAAGCGCATTATTGTGCATGTTAAAAGTTGAACGTGAAGACGCGAAGCGAAAAAAAAAAATGACACAACACCATTCCTGACTCAAACCGTCATTTTTTTAGCCGTAAAAGAAATAAATAAGCATTAAAGATAACTGCTCCGGGTTTTCGGTTATGTTGGAACCGGCATGAGAGAGATATTTTATATAACTGGACAAAATTGTGTGCTGGCTCAGAGGGTTAGCGCCACTACAATGGAAACACTGATTACACGCGCGCACACACACATACACGGTAACATGAGAGTGACCCAGTGTTCAAGGTGTGAAGGGAGCAGGGACGGGAATCTTGTGCGACTCGACAACAAAATGCGAAGCGTAGGACGTTCTTCTCGTCACGTCTGCAGGGAGCAGGTGGTCAGAAATGAAGCCTGTGGGAAGATGAGAGGTGGCACTTAGCCAGTGTGACTGTACATAATCATTACCCGTTCCTTCAGAGGAAAGACAGACGACTGCCGACTGCCATGTACAGGGGAGCCATACCCACAAAAACATCTTAAATATCCTAACACCATACTTAAACGTGATGTCTTCTGTCCCCGCAAAATAAGAACACTACAACAGAGGGGTTCAGGAGGAGAGGAGAACAAAGAGTTTAAAGATAGAAGGAAGCTAAATAAAAAAAAACTCAATTAAAAAAAATCTAAGAACTCAATTTTATAAACTCTAAAGGGTTTCTCTCACAATTATTCTTTGACTTGTTCTTCCAATAAAACCTTTACAGAGTCTATGTGCAGCGTGCCTTTAAAACCCAACTATCGAAATCATCACAGAACCTATAAAAGGTTAAATCTAGCGCTCATAACTCTTTAGTTTGTCCTTTAAATAAAATCTTCAAATATTTTATACAGTAGAACATTTTTACAAAACTAAGAACCCATAATTATTGAAAGGTTAAATCTAGGTCTCTAAATGGTTCTCAAGGTCCTCTGAGAGAACCGTCATGGCGACTGTATAAAGTTCCGTAACAGAGGGTTATCAGAAAAACCCACTGCGATAAGAAGGGCATTTCTAAAAAAAAAAAAAAAAAAAAAAAAATCTACGTTAAGTCTCAGTAATGCAGCAGGGTTTTTACAAAAGTTTAACAAAGAAACTTGTCAAAACCTCCAAATTTAGAGAAAGCAGTAATTCTACCATCCTTAGCTTTGGGGGTTAAAGGTTCTATGTGCAAACCTACAAAAAAACAGGTTAAATGATTGTTTTTGTTGAAGGTTTTCAAGTAGTACACTCTAGAAAACGTTCCACATAGAACTTCAAAATGTCAGTCTAAAAGATTTAATTTCCCTCTGTAAGGTTCCATACATCCATGTGTTTGCTTAAGTGGTATCTTAGTAGAAATTCTTAAAAAAGCCAAAAATCTATCCAAAAAATCCATCCTTGGAGTACCATTTAAAATCTTAAACTCTGGATTGACCTTGTAAGCAAAAATAATAAACCTTACTGCATTCTATATAGAACGTCTTTACAAAGCTAAACTACCAAAACTACCCATAAATCCTTAAAGAACCTATTAAAATGTTAAAGCTTGGACTCAAATCGGTTTTAAGTTCTCTCGACAAAACTATAATAGCTAGTGTGTTGAGTCCTACAACACAGAGTTATCAGAGGAACCCGTTCCAAAATGCAGAGCATCTTTAGATAACTCCCTTTTAGTTATGCTGTTATAGTTAGTCCTGCCGGAGTCTCTGCTTGCACTCTACACTAAATATACATTCACATTATACATTATGTGACTGCGACCATACCCAACTGTTATCTCTCCTCTTCTGCTCTCCCCTCTCCTGTTCTATCTCCCCCTCTCTCTCTTCCCTCTCTCTGTCGTGCTACACATGTCGTTCCTGAGCTGCCAGTGATCCAGACTCCCTCTGCCCTCCGGACCTGTCTGACCCATCCAGATGCCCCGCTTGTGGTTGGAGTTTCCGTCACATGGATGCCCCGTGTGTCTCTTTGGGATGAGTCTGGTGTCTGGGGACGTTTTCACTCTACCATGAAGACGGTTCTGGCCTCGACTGGTGTTGGCAACTGTTTCTCTGAGGACTTCACTTGGCTGCAGTCGCTCGATAATTCAGGACTGGAATTTCCTACAAGTCTACCTAATAACTACCTGGACTCCATATTAACATCAATTAACATCAACTGTTATGCTGAATTGGCTGCCAACTAACACAGAGTGCGAATGCCGATCAATCCCTGCTCTCTGTTTCACCCAGATGAGGATGGGTTCCCTGTTGATTCTGGTTCCTCTCAAGGTTTCTTCCTATTACCATCTCAGGGAGTTTTTCCTTGCCACTGTCGCCCTCGGCTTGCTCACCAGGGACTTAAATAATTCTTTTGATTGTGTAAAGCTGCTTTGCGACAATGACAATTGTTAAAAGCGCTATACTGTACAAATAAAATTTAATTCCACTTCAACTTTGTAAACCTATATCAAGGTTCCACAAAGATTCAGCAAAGAACTTTGGTCCAAAGGTAAAACATTTAACTTAGATTTAACTTAGACCTAAAAGCTTTTAAAAAAAAAAACATCTAAAGAACATTTTTATGGTTCATAAGATGACCCTTTTAATAAAACATTGAAGATTTAATGTAGAATAATTTTTTTAGAAAACTAAGAACCAATAACTACCTAAAAATTATTTTAGGAACATTAAAAGGCCTGGAATGGATTGTAGGTCCCTATGTGGGAACCTCTTTCAGGAGCTAGACTCTTACTTTGGAAAAACACTTTACAAAACAATTTCTAAATAGAACCACTTTGGAAAGCATTTCAGCTTAAAGTTTTCTATTTTGCCTTCATTTTGACCTTCTGAAAGGTTCAAGATACAGTAGTTAAAACAAGTTAAGGTTGAAACTAGGACATGAAATTGTTCTTAAGTGCCTTTGAGGGACCCATTAAAGGTACCTTATACAGCTCTACAACAACGAGTTATAGGTGGAACCACCTCCTCAATGTTCTAAATAAGAAACATCACTTTTTAAAAAAAAATATAAATACGGAATCGTTTGTAAATTGGTATGGAATAATAATTACATTAGAACTAATTAGGCCTAAGGTTTTTCATGGGGTGAAACAGCAGGAGGAGGAACGCAGTCAAGGACAATCGAGAGATACACGCGTATAATGTATCACTTCAAGGAGAACCAAGTACAAAAAAAACAGTTTTCGTGTCGAACATGAAGCAAAAATGTGAAAGACTGAAACTTAGCTAATCGTGCACTCTTTGTATTCCATCCTCCAGATTGTTTTGTGACCAGTTACATCATTACGAGCACACACAGTCCTTCAGAACAGTGTAGGATGTTTCTACGTTCATTAAATATTACCATTTATTGGCTCTGGTAATACCGCTAGCACTGCTAACACCGCACATGTCTAATAAAATAATGAGCTGAAAATAAATCTGCTGCTCGGTGATGCTGTGCGCCACCGCCGTGTCGTTTGAGGCCCGAACAGGCCTTTGCTCTGCCAACAACGCTGAGGTTTAAAGCCGTTGTGATGATGGATGACACACTTCCACCACCGTCTCTGTCTCTTCCCTCGTGACACACACTCACAGCCCGACACGTCTCACTGCTAATTGGGCAACCCAGTGAATTCCTTCTCAGAGACAGAAGCCTGCTAATTTAGCAGCTGATAACACGACCTAGAATTTGTCCAGCGAGTGTCCGGTAATGCTCGTGCACTATTTACATATTACAGAGATCACTCCGAGCCCTGAACGACCCTGAGCTCTAAATAGAAAAGCTTTTACATTTTAATTACAGGGATGTTTATTACTCTGGTCATCTATCTGATTGGCCGCAAGGTGCTGATTAATATCTCTAGAACAACAGCTGGGAGATTCATAACAATAATAATAATAACAATAATAATAATAATAATAATACAGCTGCAAATCACAGAATGCGTCATCCTAAGTATACTAACTAAGTAACTAGATTAAAAAAATACTGTGTACTTGTTAATATTGTGGGGTTTTTTGAACAAAAGTTTTTACTTAATATTTGTGGAATGAGTCTCCATTTTTAGCGCTTTGAAATAGGACTGAAAATTTCGGACACATCTTTCACAAAGTGAAAATGAATAGCTAGGTAAGCTACGGAGAAAACTAATGCAAAACAAACATTGCTGCTCAATATTATCTTAATAATTTACATCGTAATGGCAATTAATGATAATCAATGAATGATTAATCATTAACATCACAATTCAGAATAAAGATCCAGCTTTAGCTTTTAACTAAAATATATACAG
>JAOTRS010000016.1:1474821-1488761 GCA_028565755.1 Dinotopterus cunningtoni
GGTGGGTGGGGGGGGTTGGGGGTTGGGGTTGGTGGGGGTGTTGGGGTGGTGGGGGGGGGGGGGGGGGGGGGGGGGCGGGGGGTGAGGGGGGTGTTGCTTTTATCACATAGGGCCAGGTAGATTTGGACAGCTTTTTACATTTATAAATGAAATCATCATTTAAAAACTGCATCTTGTATTTACTCTGGTTATCTTTGTGTAATATTAAAATTAGCTCAACATTTAAGTGTGACAAATATGCACAAAAAAATCAGGAAATACTTTTTCACAGCACTGTAGCTTTAGAAGATCATAGGGTGTTGTTCAGTTCAAGTGTTATAAGTTGCTGGCCCATTTTTTTCTTTGAAAACAAGCATCAATGTTTTCACTCTAATGGAGGCAATGATTTTGCTGGGATTTTGTTTCAGTTAATAAGCTGCTATCCTTGAAGAGATGTCTGCTAGACATTGCAAAGGAGGAGAAGTTCAGTGTCTTCAGCTTTGCAGGGGTATGAAAACCTAAAAGAGTGAAAAACAGGAGAGGACCCAGTACTAAGCCTTGTAGGACACCAGAGGCAAGTCTGCATAAACTACGCACAGAGCCACTCCACTTCACTTAGTGGTGTCCAACTGTCTGTCAATCTGAGGTATCGTTTAAAAAAAAAACACTCAAACAAACTCCAGTCATCTGATATGAACATCCTTTCAAGTAGAACACAAACCACTACCACAACTTTTCGTGAACATCAAGAGACTCATGAATAAAGGATGAAGGATGTGTTGAACGATGCTAGAAGGTCACTGATCTTTGCCACCATCTAGAAGCGCAAATATTTCAGCAAAAACTACAACACAAGGGCAATTTTGTAAAACCGAAACTGGAACGAAAAGGGAACACCATTGCAACTGTGCTAGCAATGTGATCATTCTGCCAAAAGAATAACCCAGAAATAATGTCAACAAATTAACACAAGATTATCTAAACCTATCACAGGTATGTTTTAATATAAACATATATAAAGGTTTGAATATAAATATATATAATGTGTTTCAGTGTGATGCTTTGCTTTGTCTCATTTAAAGATTAGAAACCATGTTGCTAAGTGTTTTAAACTCTTCGGACTAAAGACTAAAAGACTTTCAATGGTATTCTGGTCAATAATCTCAGGATGTGTGCCATGTTGTTTTTGTGTTTTTTAAAGAAAAAGACATACTATAAAGGTGAGACACTGTCCGGTGCACATCATACTGTTTCTTTTGAATCAAGATCATAGTGTTAGAGAAGAGGAAGCACTCTGTAGTCAAGATGATCAATATTTCAGAGCAAAGAGAACCTCCTGGACACTTTTGCTTTCTCTGAAGTCAAACGACGTCATGAGCGAGACGCCCTTTGATCTGGACCAGATGGAGGAAACAGTGTTGGGCCTGCATTCTTTCACAAACGCCCCTGGACCCCAGTGTGTAGAGCTGAAGCTGAGAACTAATTCATCTTCTTCTTTCTTCTTTTCCCCCTCAGAATCAGCCCGGCTCAGCAGAGCAACGAGGTCGCTGCAAAAGCAAAAGTGAGAGTCTGCGAGTGTGAAATTTTCCCCTCTACCCGGATACACACGGCAGTGGAGCAGAGAAACCTGCTGTATGATTTTACAGAGAGTCAAATTTAGCCATGTCCTTATGAAGTGGCTTGATTTGATAACATATGTCAAAACAGGAAGTTATAGTGATTGTGGTTTGAAACATTTCAGTGATTTCCACGACGTCTGAGATACGCCAACGTAAACAAACTGACACTTGTTTAACAAGCTCGTTTAACGAGAGTCCTTGATATCATATATGACTGAGCATTCATGGAGTTATGCCATGAACACGTCAGTCAGTAAGTGTCAGTGGTGATGGAGAGCGATAGAGTTGTCCCTGGGAGACATCTCAGTCACATGTCCTAGTGGTGTCCAACTGTCTGTCAATCTGAGATATTGTTTAAAAAAACACACTCACACAAACTCTGCCCTCTTTCATAAAGTGATGTCTGGAAAAGGTAATGGGTTGCAGGAAAAAAATAATACATTGACAAACTATGTTTTGCTGCTAAAAAAACACTACTAGAGGGTGACATGCCCTCGGGGGCGGAGCATATACGGTACATTCTAGAGAGCATCGAGTCGGATGAATGCACAAAATTATATCAGGTACAAAAACTCCAAAACATCAATCTGTTAAATCTTTGTAGTTTAGAAACAGTAGCAGCTGAGTAAAATTAACTAGCAACACGAGCTAGCTGTACTCACTGTACAACAATCGTGTACAACACGATTAGCAAACCACTTGGTTGCTATACACAGTATAATAACCACCCTAGCTTGGGAAAAAAAGGTTGGTGAAATATCTGCAGTCCTGTGCAAAAGTCTTGACCCCCTTATTCTTTACAATTTGCTTCCAACAAGCCAGAATTTTTTGTAATTTTAATACATTCTCGAGGAATGGTTCTCCAAGTTTTTCACTCACATTTTTACCAAATTTCTGTCTCTCATTTTCAGTCCAGTCCCTGTACCTGAGCAGTTTCAGAGGAATGTGTTTCGTTTAAGCCACACAGTGACCTATAAATTATTTAAACATAAAAACCATCTAAATTAAGGCATGAACCAGTGAGAAACAGGTGCAGATGATGACAGATGATTAGTATACTTCTGATGCTGATTGCTGAGCGGTTGGACCAGACGAGAGGGGAAATGAGGTCGCTGCTCTGGTTGTTACATGAATAAACGATCTTTAGGCACTTTGCAGCCTGTCACAGCAAAACATTTGTTCCCATTTCTTTAAAATCATCATTAAAGTAAATTTAATATGACAAAATGGGGGGGTAAACTGGAGTAAAGTAGGTGAGGAACTGTACAACCTGAGTAAAGTTCCATTCTGAAGATAAGTTATTTGATGCTCTACTTTTTAATTCTAATTTCTACTTCTGGTACAAATTTACCCTTTAAGCTTCTCAGTGAAACTGAATCACAAGAACAACAACAGCTGAAGTGAAAAAGGCACAAGGGAAAAGTTTTTTTTCGAGTGGTTTAAATAAAAGAAGACCTTGGCTGCTGAAGGTGCAGACTTAAAAAAAAAAAAACTTTACAGGTTTTGAGGACCTGAGCAGAGAGGCAGCTAGACAGACAGATGATATATAGAAGTGACAAAGAATTTAAAAATAAACTTACAAAAAGCAAATAAACATAAAATAAGCAAAGGTAATAGACTGAACACACACACATGCAGATATCAAATCCTCTCTATAGTAGTCTGGCTTTGGCTCTTGGATCTCTTATCTTAAGATTCTTAAGATTCTTAACATGAACTAATAACAAGACAAGATAAACACTTTAATAATAATAATGTTTTACACCATACAGAATATGAATACACATTCATATTTGTATATTTAACACAAACTCCAAATTCATCTCCTGCATCCGGATTTCTGTCGTGTATAAAACCCTGGCGTCACTTTACCTACCCAGTTTCTTTTTCTTTAGTTACTCTAATATCAGTTCTTCACTGCAGGCCTGGGGAGACTGTAAAGCTCATCAGTATCAGTATCATTTAATTCCTGAGATTAAATACAACTAAACCAGTGCTGTGGGGATGGGCACGATGGAACGACGGGCTGTTTGGCCTCTGGAGTGCACTTTGCGCCTTCTGTTCATTTTAACTGGCCGTTATTAATTTGTGTGTTTTTAATCAAGACAGGATTAATATGTATTCTTTGATATTTTTTGACAGTAAAACACGATAATTGCTATTTTCAGTACAAAGTAGACCAAAAACATAAACGCCTTTAAAAACTCAAACTTTAACACGAACACTATGGCTGTGACGAGGCTAAATGCTGAATGCTAAAGCTAAATGATAACTGAGATAAGGAGTAAAACACATCAAGTACCATAACACTATCAACCCAAGACTAGAAACAAAGGAAAAAAGGGTCTTTATTGGCTCCTGACGTCATGATGTCCATCCACCCTGGTCCCACCCACTTTTTGCGTCAATAACCTGATGCCAGTGCCAAAACCCACATTCAGATGAGCCGCGGTAGCAATTTCAGCAAGAAAACACATTTGATATCAATACGTCATCTTAAACAACACGCTGCCTCCTGAGTAACTGCTTCTACGTAGTAGAGCTAGGATAGTGCTAGCAACAAACTAGCCAGTTAGCAGTAGTGAAATAGACGAGCAAATAGCTTGATAGACAGTCAGACAGCAGGAGAGATGTGTAGAGAGACATAAAGCTATGTAGCTTCAGAAACAGGGCGGTGCTATGGCTTAGTGGTTAGCAATGTCGCATTGCACCTCCAGGGTCCGGCTTTAATTCCTGCCTCGGGGTGTGTGTGTGTGTGTGTGTGTGGAGTTTGCATGTTCTCCCCGTGTTTGGTGGGTTTCCTCTGGATGCTCCGATTTCCTCCCACAGCCCAAAGGCTAAGTGGCTTTCCCAAATTGCCTGTAGTGTGTGAATGAGTGTATGTGTGTGTGCCCTGTGATGGATTGACAGCCCGTCCAGGGTGTACCCCGCCTCATGCAGTAAGTCTCCCGGGATAGGCTCCGCCCCCCCACGATCCTGAATACAGGATAAAGTGGAATAGACGATGAGTGAGGGTGAGTGAGCTTGAGAAAGAGGCAGACACATAGTTTGAGAGTCAGATAAACAGACAGACACATGGCTTTAGAGACAGACAGACACAGTTTGAGTGACAGACAGATGGAAACATTGCTTGAGGGACAGACAAACAGAGAGACACGTAGATTGAGAGACAGACACATAGCTTGAGAGACAGACAGACACAAAGCATGAGAGACAGGGAGGCAAACACATAGCTGAGGAGACAGACAGACACATAACTTGAGACAGAGAGACAGACAGACAGACACATAGCATGAGAGACAGCACCGCTATAAACTCCTTGTACAGAAGTCCTCCTTTTTTTAGTAGAAGCTCTGTGGTTTTTATAGAAGCGCTATGTTTAATGGTGTCACGCTGTACGATGTCAGGCTGTAAATATTTTAGGACGAGGTGAAGAAGAGTTACACTAATTTGACAAATCGAGGGTCATTTTTTTGCTGTTTTTTACCGGCTGTAGGTGGAGAAAGGTGGTGGAGGTGAGCACAGCAGAAGTTACAGGTAAAGGCAGCGTTAGGGTTGGTGGTGAAACTGATATACTCCGCTAGTTTTAAATGCTTTAGCATTCGCGTTACACCCTGACCTACATTCAAACGTACGTGTAGCTTCAGTTCACACATCTGCAAATTTCCTGGTTGTTTCTTTAGCTTGTTTCATTACTCATTGCTTTGTTTCTTTATTAGGTAAAGATCAGGAATAGATATCTGTTTACTGTTCAGTGCAACGTATTTGCATATCATTTTATATTATATCATCCATATTTCATAAAAAGAGATGACAGCACAACCATGCAACAAACTTTCACTCTACGCACAATAAGTGTCAGATTTCAGTGTACAGTGGTTTCAGAAAGAAGGAGTTATTTCTGCTTTTCTCTCCACCTGGAAACGGATACCACAATTTCTTGATTTATTTATTTATTTTCTTTCTCTTTTCGTATTTCCTGAGGTTCACTCCAATGTTTTGGTGAACTGGAGGTCTCAGAAGATGACTGCTTCGATTTCTGTCTCGTTTAAGAGTTTATTGTGCCCTACAGTGCTTGAAATGGAGGTCGTTCCCAAAACGCTCGTGCCGAAGACAAAGTCATTTTCTTGGAAAAGACCCGTAGCGGTGGACAAACAAAGAAACTATTTCTTCTGGCTTTGATGACAGTCGGCTGAAGGAAGAATCACAAATAGAGAGAGGTGTTTTTTTCCCACGATTAGACATAAAGTATAGAAAGTTTTATATTAATTCAATTTATTTGATTTCTTTTAACAACCTGACAATGTTTTCCTAAAAGCTATACATAAAGGCGACAGATGGTGGGACATTCCTCTCCAAGATCAAGAAATTCTACACTTGATGCAAATTTACAGTACTGTACAAAAATCCTAGGCATTATATTATACTTAGTCACTTCTATTTTCATGCAAAACCCAGGAGGCCTACATTAGTTTTTTTTGTTGTTGTTGTTTCCATCTGAAAACTGGTCTGTCATGTGATACGTAACTTTCTTTACAGGCATGCAAATATTCTTTTGTCGTGATATTTATGTCTTAGTTTTTAAGTTACAGTATGTTTGGAAATATTGAACAGTTTTGTAAATAATAATGCAGACATCGTAAACATATATAACATTTGTACTAAAGATAATATGGTGCCTACATTAAGACTTTTGCACAGTACTGTATATACAAATAACCTGTCCACAAACTTTCAAGAAGTAAATACATCCCTATAATTGTATCATAAAAAAAAAAAAAATTGCACCAATATTGACTGGTGTAATTATTATGGATGGAAATCACCAGGGGCCTCGCGATACGATATTATCATTATACACAGCTGACAATCCGAATTTTTATTGTGATTCTTTAAATATCATGATTTTATAATTATTGATTTATATTTCATGATTTTTTAATTATCCTTTTTTTCAGATTTTATTACAATTCTAAACAAACGTGAGAGCGCACCACCTGTAGGATGATAGAGGAACTGCAACATATAACCTCCTCACATGCTAACATACTGTATAATATGATTAAAAATTATTCATCTATTCATCTTCTATACCGCGTATCATAGAAATCCATCAAGCAGGGGGAGAACATGCAAACTCTACACGGTGTGTGAGGCCACAGCACTACCCACTACGTCACCATGCCAGCTGATTAAAAATGTATTAGTTTCCTTCTTTTCAGATTGAAACAGACCCGTCTTTATGCACGCCTAGAAGTGACAAATGAAGTGAAATTCCTAAGAGACTGGAATGTTGCTCTGTCTGTGGGTCGATGGTCACAGAGACAAATAGCTAAGAATTTTAAAATCCCTCCTTTAACAGAATGTAAAGAAAAGACTGAAACATCAGCACAGTCCCGAGATGGTCAGCCAGTGTCTTCAGAAACGTCTTCATTGTGGACAAACATCGGAAACAAAGTTAAGGACTTACTTTCCTACCTTACTTTTGTTCAAATTAATACAATTTCCTTTTCCTTATTTAATTTAATTACAATTTCTTTAGTAATTAGCTGCATCATGAGACAGTCCTGAACAGCATACATTTTAAACATCAAGATTAATGCTAATTGTAAAAGAAAATCTACAATTTTGGTCATTATTATTATATAATTTTTAAATTTAAGTATTAACTACTTTTTTTTAATTATAAACCCATTTTCCGTTGCTTTCTTTTTCTTTTACAGGTAGAATATTTGATTCGATTTTTACTTAACATTTCTAAACATGCTCAATCGAGTTATTGATTTTATATTTAAAGAATTTTTAATTCTGTTTACAGAAAATCCAATTTATATATTACAAGGGGCGGTCAAGACAAACCGGGACTTTTGATTGCGAGTAAAATCTCCCTTTATTTCTCTATATATATAATCGCCTGCTGTACTACTGCACTTATCCCGTTAATGGAGTTCCTGAGAGGCCGGCGTTTCAGACGCGAATCAGACAGACAGAACATGGCTCCAGCGTACTGTAGAGAAAACTTTCTACCTTGATTTTAAATTACTTCATGCATAAGAATGTTTAATGAGTTGTAACAGATAAAAAACCTTTGTTAGAGAAAACTAACTTTTCAAACACTAAACATGACTCTAAACGGACAGAATGTTCGATGTGTCGTTTTGTTGTCGTTTATATAAATTGCTGTGAAATAAGAGCAATTAAGTGCTTTAACATGTGACGTTATGGGAGAATCATGAAATTAAGCGGTAAGAGTATCTCTGCTTCATTATACCATGCTGTCTTGATTATTTGTCCAATCCCAGCAGCACGCGGAGTGTTTCATCACTTACACTCTGTACAGTATTTAACTGCTCTGAGCGATTTGGGGGGAAAATGAGGGATTACTGTTAATTATCACTAGCTCATTAGTGAATTAATAAACATGGTTTCCTCTTGAAGATATCGGGGCGTCAAAGTGATACTTCAAATAGTATTGGCACCCTTTGTGAATACATTGAATAACATGTCCAAAAACAAACAATTTTAAACATATGCACATACTGTAAGTTTAAGTAGGTGTATTTCACTTAAGGAACAATTTAAAATTATTGGCACCCCTATATACATCTTAATGTGTGGAGAGGATAGCAGTGTGAGTATGTGTGCACATGCTCGGAGTCTCTCTCTCTCTCCCTCCCTCTCTCTCTCTCTCTTTTTCTCTTAGACCACCAGGTTTCAAATCCTGATGCATTGATTTCCTGTCCTGTAATCACTTCTGAGTTAATGTGGAAGTGTGTTTGGGGTCGTTTTCATTAATGGCGCCTATAAGTGTGTGTGTGTGTGTGTGTGTGTTTTTCTTCAGCCGAGACTTTTGACTTCCCTTTTATTGTTCAGAACCTTGATGAACTGTGACGTTTCCATGGCAACGGTCCTTTCACAAGCCGGAGGATCACAGAGGAAATTTCATACACACATCTCTCCCCTGATTCGCACCGAAGTGACTGGTGTACGCCGCTTCCACAGGACGCTTTTACCCATGAGCACTTTCACATTCGCACCACGCCATGAGCGTTTCATTTTCATTCTCAGTGTCGCACCATTAAAACCTCAGTGGCATTTGAACTTGTATCTGAAGGCACCAGCACTCGTGCGTTACTGCGTGGAGAAATAATTAGTGTGATTCCCAGGGGAGAAAAAATGTGCAGCATCATGTCTGTAGCAGAGCCCTCTTCCAGGTCAGAGTGTGTGTTTCAGATGCTACATCACTGTCACACTCTGACCCAGCACACACTATTCATAGTGCTAATACTTCTTATTGTTGTTTCTGTACCGCATCAGTTCCTGGGTTTCAGATCAAAGATCAAATGATGCAAGTGCAGAGTCAGAGTGCTGGAGCCGGGGAGGGGAGGGGAGGGGAGGGGAGAGGCGGGGTGAGAGTAAGAGTGAGACAGGGTGTCACTGATCATATAGCGCCCTGAATTATTCAGAGGAGTAAAAATAGAGCGTGTGAATCCTCTAATTCAGAAGCGAGACAAGAACAAGTGCAGGATAATCTGGCGTGCCACTGCCCTCTGGTGGACTCGTGGGGTATTAATCAGTCTGGAGTTTATACAGTGCTACTAGCTGAGGCGTACATTCACTCATTTAGCGATTCTCCAAAATGATTACATAGGCGTTAAGGTTATTTCAGTAAGCTATGAGTTTGGTCAGATAGAGAATTTATGACATCACAACACAGTCAATCATATCCTCGAGATGAAACAAGGTTGAGTAAATTCAGGAAACCTGTTTGGTTTATTATTTTTATTTTATGGTTTATCTTACTTAGTTACAGACTTGCTTTTTTTGCCGCCTTAATTTCTGGCTGGCTGACTCTCTGTCTTTTCTGCTTCCTTCCTTCCTTCCTTAATAACATACTTATATACTTGTTTACTTGTTTATTTGCATGCTTGTAACAAACAAACTAACTAACTAACTAACTAGCATATTTACTTATTACTTATGTACTATCAAACGTAACTAATTAATAACTTTCTAAATTAGTTACTTATTTATTATCTTAAACACATTAACACATCATTAATTAATTAGTTATTTATAAACTTAACATTCATAACTTAAACAACTTATTACTTACTCAATAATGTACTTATTTACTAACTTACTAATAATATAAAATAAAATATAAATAATAATAATTTATTTACTTTCCACTTGCTTTTAACTTACTACCTTACATATTATTAACGTTCTAACAAACCTGGTAACTTACTTATTTATTTATGAATTAATTAACATTTATTCTTTAGTTTCTACCCGTCATGTTAGGGGGCGCTCCCACACCAACGACAGCTAACAACCAGGGAGGGCAGACCTTTTTAGCTTTTTTAAACCTACTTATTACTTACTTATTAAATTGCTTATTAACCTATTAACCTACCTACTTGCTTGTTTATTTAGGTGTTACTTACTAACATACTTAATTATTAACTGATTTACTTACAGACTGTACTTTTTTACTTACTTGCTTATTCAGTAATGTACTTACTAACTTGATCTACTTATTTACTGTCTAATAATTTATTACTTACCTGCTTACCTTCAGTGTTTAATTAGTAACTACTTACTTATTGGATTCAATGGGGGAAAAAACAGCAGTTATATAACTATTGTTGCTTTTGTTTATTTGTTTGTTTATTTTGTTCAAATTGCACTAAATGGTCTCTTTATAACATTAAAAACAAATAAATCACGCAATTTAATGAGTGAGAAAAGTGATGAGATAAAGGAACACTTATTTGTAAGAAAATGACTTGTACCGTGTGAGTGGTGTTGGTGAATGATTGTGTGTACAGTTCACACAGACCGATGCGTCTCTTCCTCCCGCAAGTTGTCCACAAGTTATCCATCGATTTTCAGGGATCAGGTGTTCCAGTCGCTGATCGTTCACAGAAACCACCGCAGTGAGCTCTGAGACTCCTCGGCTCGGGATCGTCACTCATGGATGTACAGCCTTCTTTACAATGTTTGCACCGGTCAAATATTTTACTGCGGCTGAGAGTCTCATCACTGTACTGTGCTGGAAGTTTTCTGTAATAGTGAATCGCTTTTATGCCTTCATTCACCAGAAATTTTAACCCTCCTCCTGATGATGGTGTCTTAAAAGATATTTGTTTAATCGTCTGCGAGTTAGAGTACACACAAGAGATAAAAAGATAAAACCCTTTCATACTTTAAATAAATCTATTATTTAGTACATAACGGCAGGTTTCGTTTGTGCGGGTGGGTCGGCAGAGTAGAACGTGATACCGTTAGTTTTTATGGAGTGGTTTATTGCTTCTCGTTTAACCCGTCATTTTTATGACAATGTTCCACTTCGTTTAGGATAATTCAGGCTTAATCATCCTTACAATGAGGTCACACTGTGATTAGACATTAAATCAACCTTCAGCTGCTCCTCCGACTCACAGCGACACTGCTCTCGTGTGTGAACTTGTGGGGACGTTAGGGTGGTCCTCACTGGGAAGAAAGAAATGTTTTATTTGGGGAAAAAACTCAAAGTTTTCCTTTGCTCACCGAGGCTGAGGATGTTTAAAATGGTCCTAAAATGGACACTGAGGTCCGGTCCTTAGTAGTTTCAGATAGCTTTCTAACTCACTCACTCAATGTCCATACCGATTTATCCTGTACACAGGGTTGCGGGGGGCCTGGACCCTATTCCAGGAGACTCAGGGGACGAGTCAGGGTACACCCTGGATGGGGTGCCAATCCATCATAGGGCACACACACGTTCACACACTATGGGGACTTTGGGAATGCCAGTTAGCCTAATCTGCAGGTCTTTGGACTGTGGGAGGAAACCAGGGTACCAGGAGGAAACCCACCAAGCACGAGAACATGCAAACTCCATGCACGCAGAATAGGACTGGGAATCAAACCCAGACCCTGGAGGTGCAAGATGACAGTGCTAACCATTAAGCCACCGTGCCACTACTTACTAACTGGTTTATCATCATCATTATTTATTTATTTATTCATTTATTTATTACAATAACCATCAGGCACCTGAAGGGAAAACTTGTTAATTATGTCATAGATAATAGATTTTTTCTAAATGCCCAAAAACACTCCAGACTTTTGCTACTTTAAATCTCGTACCACAAATCAACCAGAGGAGTGCAAATGAATCCTGAGAAGAACATGCAGAAAGAATGAGTGAGGACCACTACTCTCACCAGAGGTGGAGGTCTTCAACACAACCCGTCTCCTATTTTTCATGCTGCCCTTTCATCCATCCCAGGAAAGATCAAGATCACTTCACACGTCCACCAAGAAAGCCACACTTACTGTATGGACTCCCCTTAGTCTATCTGGTCATTTAACCTTAACGGCTCCCTCTAATCTCTCTCTATTGTCTCCCTGACAGCTCTCTCCCCTCTACTCTCCAACAACCTACCTTCCTTTTCTCACCTTCTCCATTGTTCACGTAACAAGCCGTTTCAGACAGCGGAGGACCCTTTGAGCTTGGAGAACTTTCCAACTCACCTTAGAATAAAGAAGCAACTTGGATGATTAGTGAAACGTTTCTACTGAACTATAAAGTCGTCCAGTTGACATGACTCAACTTCCAGAGAAGTAGAAAGAACTTATTCTAGACTCTTGCTTCTTTCACACAAGTGTTTGATTAATACTCATATTCATGCTTCTTTAAATAAATAGAATAGAACATGTTTACAAGCCTAATTGCTCTGTGTTTGTAATGCTTAGGTGTGTGTGTGTGTGTGTGTGTGTGTGTGTACACGTGTGTCTCAAGGACGCAATTCATGCATTTGATTGTGTTAATGAAAAATCTTCAAAAAAGATAGGCCTTCCTTCCTATTGAGGTTCTACTTGAGAGTTTTTTCTGAAAATTATTGAAAAAAAATAAAAATAAATAATAATAATAATAAAACCTGTCAGACTTATAGAGAACCCTTACAGGCTCTGCTTAATATTTGCGGTATTATTTCTGACACTGAACATTAAAATGTTTTAGATTTCTAAAGGATATATATATTTATATATAAGTAAACCAACAAACAAACAAATAAATAAAGTTTTTCTTATTACTTAAAAAACAACAACAACAGAACTCAGTTACAAACTTTTCTCTTTAAAAAGACTCTTTACTGGTTCTACATTCTAGGTTTAGTTTTTAGTCTTCTTTCCCACGGTGGATGTGACAGTAACAGTTTAATCGTGCAGAATTCTTTGTTTGAAGTAATTCAGTATGAATAAGTGAACCCTTCTGTACAAAGCTAAGTACCTTTACCTACCTACAGAGAGTGTGCTGCTGTGTTTGTTCTCTTGCTCATCAAAACTCCACCCTTAACCACAATTAACTGCTGCAGGCTTCACCGGTCGAACAGCATGCTGCAGAGGCGTGCACGTTCAGACACGCGGTGTGTATTTCAGCCTGGTTACTCCTCCCTGTTTTTCTGATTTTTTTTTTTTTTTTTTTAGAGAAGTAAGAACTTGCCCGAGGCAGATCCGAGAACACAGAGCTGACAAAATGAGTCGCTTGTCAGACGCATGCGTGAGAGGAATTCTGTTTCATCACACTGCAAAGAATGTACAGTTAAAAACAGTGTTTCATCATGTGATACAGACACTTGTGTGGAAGTCCGGGAAAAATATTTAACCCCCCATTTAATCACATTACAGATTCTCGATTCTGATTGGCCGTAGTTAGGAATTCAAAAGTGGTCAAAAATATGAACTGCAAGAAAGCACTAAGGGGTAAACACATCGAGGCAGGTATCATGTGAACTGTGCAAAAGTTTGTGCATCCCTGATGTCCATCCCACCCATACTGTATGTGCTTCTTCATCAAACTGTTCACGCAAATTTGGAAGCAACACAACCGTAAAGAATTTACCTTCACTGGAACTAAAAAACTTTGATCGGACTCAACCCCTAAACAGGAACTGAAGCCTTCCGAACTGATCCGATCTCCAGCACCTGAGCTCACCAATGCTCTTGTGGAATGTGAGGATGAACACAGATCAGAACACAGAACAGTTAAGCTTCAAAATATAGTGGAAGGCTTTCCTAGAAAAATGGGTGGTGATATAAAAACAAATCCGGAATGGGAAGTTCACAAGGGAGTTTCAGCACAAAGGTCAAATAATGAGAGGAAAGATCGGATAACTAAGTTAAGCCCTAATTCATCAGATACTGTATACAGTACACTACCGCTTAAAAGTTTGAGATCACTTTCTAACTCCATGGTTGTTCTTGATGTTTATTTCTTTCTACACTGTAAAACAATACTGAAGGCGTTTATCCAAAACACACAATAATCTCCTTTGAACAGTTGATATT
>JAOTRS010000016.1:1488861-1499578 GCA_028565755.1 Dinotopterus cunningtoni
GCAGAGCTCAGTTCTGGTCTTGTTTTCCTGGGAAGGTCTTCATGAGAGACAGTTTCATCATGGAGCTTGATGGGTTTTGCAAACACACTCGACACAATACTGTTCCCGCAAGAACTGTTCCATAAAGGCTGACCTCCTTGTCCTAAAAGAACAACTCACTGTTGTTGTTGTTACATAATTACATGGTAATTTAATACTTTAACCTAATTTCATAGTTTTGAAATTCCCAGTATTGTTGCAATGAAATTCTCTGTTCTTTGCATTTCCCAGCTTTTGATGCGTGGTTAGACCAGAATTTTCCAGGTCGATTCTGGCAGGAAAAAGACGATCCTGGTGTGTAATGGACATGAGAATAATCAGCATCACTTCAACTCTTTTTTTTTTCTTTTTTTTTTCTAATTTGAGAGCATTACAAGATACTATCACATACCATATGAACGGAAGAGGCTGAGAAGGCAGAAAAGAGATTTCTTATCGCTCGACTTTGGCAGGAAGGCACATGGAGCAGTCTCCGACACAGCGATCAGGGTCACGAGAGTCATAGAGTTTCATTAGAGCCTTTAAGTCACAGTTAGTAATCTGTCGCTGAATCATCTATACAATTTCCAGGGGTAAACTGCAATGCAAGCACTCACATCATTTACATAATTTATTTTAATTGTAGTTTATTGCTGATTTTCTTTGGTTTGCACCCAGCTGGAGTTTCTAAAGTCAACACAGTGAAGATTTTTACAGACTGGACCTTTTTTATGTAAACGGTACTTAAATTATATCATAGTGAGAGCTTGCTTTTCAGAGATATTATACTGTAGCAGTGTGTTTTCTTGACTTCAAGTGGAATATTATGTAAAATAGTGTGTATTGCAGCTCTGACGGTGATTTGTTCGAATTCCTCTTCTATAGGAGCAACTCATTCACAGGAACTGCAGGACAGAGAAAGTTTATGCTCTCTGGTCAACATGATCGGTTGGTCTTTGAGAGGAAAAAGTGGTGATGAGGGAACATCAGTTTATTCGGACTGGTAACAAAGAACAGGAACTAAATGGGCTCATGGACATCTTTATAATAATAATACTAATAATCTCCAAAATAGGGTCTTGATGGTTTCAGCATGCTTCATGAGGGGATGATTTATAGCCCAGCTTTCACGTCTTGAGACGACTTCATTTATTACACCAAGAACACTGCTAACGAAAACGCAATGCAACGAAATCGTCCGGTTCAATCGAAGCAGGCCAAAGGAGAGTCACTGCGAGACGGATGTCCCGAAATATCCTGAAATTTGAACAGCGTCCCCTGCAGTCCCGGATAAGCCTCATATATAGTATTTAAATCATAGTCATAAATAGTCTTTGTGCCTCTAAGTGTGCTGCGTATTTAGTTTTACGTTTGTTCTATCTAGTAGTGATCTTGCATACACCGTGTTTAGTCCATTTAAAGAGCAAAGCAATCACACTCATCAGTAAGACTGAATCGACGCGGGTGCAGGAATGAATTTTATGTCAATGCGAGCAGCTAAATTGAGCCGTAGAGGTGCAAACTAAGTCAAGGGACAGAGCTGTAGAACTACAGGAATGTTGCCATGTGAGCCGAATGTAAAAAAAAGGTTGAGCCCGAGTTGCTCGGATGTTTTCATGTGTATGTTCTCACACAAAAACGAGACACACAAAATGTTAAATTTAGTTATTACTGAATCATTTATTTAGCTCTGGTTCTGAGTGCTCCATGATTTCTTTTCTTATTTCTATCCACACAATTAGAAGTTTATCTCTTGGTTATCTCTTGGTTTGAATGATAACCAAAAGAAATTTTAGCTCAGCCAAAGTCATTGTGCCATTCTGATTCAGACTCACAGTAGGCTCTACATTTAGGGTCCAAGGTATAAATAGTAGGCAAGTTACATTTCTTGGTTCAAACAGCCACCTCCTGGCTCAGACTGCAGATGCATCACGCCGCCACCACCACCGGCCATCACCACCCCGCGCTTCAGTCTCTATATGGGAATGGAGACGATGGTGGGTAGCTCCCCTATAGGCGGAGGGTTGTACTTCTCCACCCGCATGAGCCGGCGCATGATGTCGTCTCGATCCCTGGGCCAGCTGAAGATGTGTGTGTTCTGGAGCCAGGCAGGAACGTGGCACTGAGGATGACACGGTAAGATCGGATTAACGACGCTAACAGACCTGTGCTGAGTGCTGACAGTGCAAACATGCGTTGTCGGGTTTCTCTTAATGATAATAATCCAGAAGTCTGAAAAATACTGTAAATCTTGCTTTTGCAAGATAAGCTCAAGGGCTGATAAGGATGGTGGTGTGAAGGTTTTCCTCTGAGCAGTTGCTAAGTGTACAATAAGGGTGACAGAAGAACCAGTGATAAACCTAAAGCCTTGAAGGGAATAATGATTTTTTTTTTTTTTTAAGGATCTTACACTAACATGTGTGAAGGTTACAGAAAAAAAAAACACCACCTTGTATTTAAGGCCAGTATTATCCAAAAGTTTTAACAATTTAAATAAAACTTTCCCCAATGATAGACTTGCTGACATTGATAGAAATGGGTTGTTTAAAACAAAAGCAGCCATGAATTAAAATTAGATTTTAAAAGACCTTTGTGGTTAAATTTAATGTAAAAAATATTTTGACAAATCAACATGACAAAAAATTATTTTGAATTTCTGACAATAGGATGAATTAAAATACAGACTGTTCATGCACTCAGCAGCTAATTGGACTATTTAAGCTTACAAAAAACTAAAAATTTAATGGGTTTCATAATCACAAAAATGACATTTGCTTGCTAGTCATAATATTCATTGTTGATCAGTGATTTGGGGTCTATATTTATTTGTTACAAAAGAATTATGCATGAGAAAGAAGACCTTGGGTTTCTTTCTCACGTTCCCAAACTGTTCTTGAGAGCGTGCCGGATCATTCTTGATGGTTCTTCGTTGCTCGACATGACGCACTTAAATACGAGTTAGTGATGGATTAGCTAACTATAGCTTGACTTTCTTCTATGAACCATCCCAAACTCATGCTGAACTGCCTATGGACTTGGACGAGTGTCTACAACTTACCTTCAAAGTATCTACTACACCTCAAGAATCGCTACAAGCGGGCCAGTCTTTTCATAAACAGCTACAAATTCTCACCTGTTAAAGCTCACATTTTTTTCAAGAATCAAAATTGATGTACATATAAAGTACATCATCACATTACCTGGGTCTTTAGAAATGTTGTCCCACTGAGCTAATTTGAGATGAAGTCACGCTGTACTCAGTACAAATCTAACTCTTTTCTCCAGTTCCATTAAGCTATACAGCTAGTTCCAGGGAAAGAAAAGAGTTTATTTTGTGTGTGTATTAAATACACTGGAACATTGTACTCGTGTTTCCGGGTGACAAACATCACAGTCGGTGGTGCAGAGCAGGAAAATTTCTAACGACCAACACTTCTTGTAATTTGTAATGTACTGAAGAAAGACTTGAAAAAACCTACCCCTTAAACAGCGTACAAATTTTGTGCAGAAAGTGGGATTTAGCCATTTTATGAAAGGTTGCAGTAGAGTAACACCTTAAAGCTCTCCACGTCAACACTTAAAGAATTTGGCAAGTTTTCAGACTCCACGGTCCACTGTGAAGATTTACATTTACAGCATTTGGCAGATGCTTTTATCCAAAACCACTTTCATGAATGAATTATTCTTATGAAGAGGCAGGACTTAAGTAAGTCTATGATTCAATTCAATTAACTTTTATTTATATAATGCTTTTAACTATGGTTTTGCAGAATCAAAAGAAAATTATGGAAATGATCCATCTTAGAAAAACATATAAATTGATACGATTTAATTTTAGCCAGCAATTACATAAATTTTTTTTAAGCCTGGTCAATTTTTATTATTTGTTTTTAAAAGCTACAGTTTTCCAAAACTCCTACGAAATCACAGCGGTTCAGGATCAAAGTCAAACTCTGTGCAAAAGGCTTCGGTTACCCACAGTACTTTCAAAAGACTCATCTATGTTCCAGTGTTATGGCAATAAATATGAATAACTGAAAAACTCTTACTCTCTTGGCACCAGGAAACAGCACAGGGATGAACCTGAAATTCCGGCACCCGTTCTGAATGAATTCATTCTGTAACTGTAAAAGCACAGAATACAAAATAAATGAACTGTATACAAAACAAAATATTTTTTTTTCTTAAGATATTATTTGGAGGAACAAATTCCCACCTGTTTGTGAATATAGACAGTGTTCAGTGTTTCGTCATTCTCTATGCATAATGAAGCGTTAGTGACAATCTCAAAGTATTTGGGGCTGATGATGATGATGATCAGATAGTCTTTCTAAAAAAAAATAAAATAAAAAAAAATAAGAACGTACATATGGAAGGTTCCAGAACATTGTAACCTAAAGCCGTACAACTACAAGATGTGACAGTGATGCAGAGCCTCGCTTTGAATCTTAATTCTGTACTTTACTCACACGACTTAACTCGGACTTCAGAGCTTAAAGCAGGCAACTTGACTCAGACTTAACTACATTTGATAGATCAGACTTCAAAAGCTTATGGCTTTCAACTTGATTTAGAATTCAGGTTTTGACTCATGACTCAACTGAAATATAGAAGCGCATGACTCGACTCAACTCAACTTCAATGCTTTGATGACTCAGACTTCAAACTATGACTTATAATTCAAGTGACACTGCAAATTATTCGACTCAAAACATAACCCTGATTTGACAGTTTGTAGCTCTCACCAGATATTCAGTCCTTTAATATACATGACTCAAATTTCAATTTATTTAACTCTCCTGTAGACTCAGACTTTAAACTAATTTTCTCAGTTAATATGTCAAAAGTTTGGACACACCTTCTAATTCAATGTTTTGTGATTTATTTTCTACATTCTAGAACAATACTGAAGATTTGAAAACTATGAAATAACACATACTGTATGGCATTAGGTAATTAAGGAACAACAACATTAACCAACAGTCACTTGTTATTTTAAGACATTAAGGTCAGTTGTTCCTGCAAGAACAGTCTTGTCAAGTGCATTTGCAAAACCCATCTTGCACCATAATAAAACTAGCTCTCATTAAGACCATCCCAAGAAAGAAAATTTCAAAGCTAATGATTCATAACTAAGTTAGACTTCAAAACTTTTGATTTAACTCAACTTGGACCGGAAGCATTTTTACAGTGTTTTAAATGACCATCAATAGCACGACATTAGCCAAGATTTTGGGCTTAGACTGCAGAATACAGTAAGTCCCCAACATACAAACAAGTTCCGTTCTGAGAGCTCGTTCGTAAGTCCAATTTGTTCCCAAGTCCAACAAGCATTGCCTACATACTAGGATACTAAGGCAATTGGCTATATGCAGTATAAAACTAACACGTTTTATGATCTTTAGAATCGGGCCGATGGTTGAACGATTCAAGTTATTAGAATAAGCGATGTCTGCCTTCTGTCTGTCTCCTCGCTCCATTCGCTCAAATATTTTCAAATACCAAAATACTTTGTCTCCATTGTTATAGCTTTTTTACGATTGCTTCCGGACATCCTGGGTTGCACGCTGCAAGCACATGACAATGTAGACTGGACATGTAATCCAACTTCAGCGACTGAATGCATGTTTGTAGCTTTGAAAGTTTGTATGCGGGGAACTTACTGTAAAGTGAAAATGTTGTGTATTATATGGCTATAGTTAGTCTATAGCTTGTAGCACTACTATGACTCACAACTCAAATGTCAATGTGTATGACTCACTATTGGGCTCAGACTTTAAATTAACTTGAATGAACTCATAACTTAACTTGGACTTGAAAAGCTTCTGACTTGTAACTCAACTTGGACTTACAAGAGGTTGCATTTTCACAACGTTTGAACAGCAGTCGGCCTGCATTTGACTGAGCAATAAAGTGGAAATGTTTCGCGTCATAGCTAGAAACTTAAAGTGAACAGCACATAAAAGTCACCAAAACAGACTCAAAGTGTAAAAATACACCTACAACGTTGAAGTAGAATATTGTGTCTTTCAGCTCATGGACATGACACACTAGCCAATAACAATAATAATAATAATAATAATAATAATAATAATAATATTATTATTACTACTAATAATAATACTACTAGTTACTACTAGTTATAATTAGAGATAAAGTGGTGCAGAAGTGATTGAGCTGCTGTAAACTGAAACAAATGACTAAACTTACCTCAGTTATGTACCGTTCCATGAAGTCAATCTTACTTATGCTTCTGAACTGCTGCTCAAACATGTCAATCTGCATACACACACACAAAACTCTGGATTCATACTACTTTTCTTGTAGGAATTAAATTTTTTTTTAAAAAACTGTCATAAAGTTAGTCCAAGGTTAAAATGTTCTTTTTTTTTTTTTATTTTGCAGCCATCGTTAACTTAATGCTGATGCAATCTGGAGGAAAAAAAAATGACCAAGTATAAAAGTGGCTTCTGTGATGAAAAAGATGAATTATTCCTCATTCCCCAGCTTCACACCACTTTGAACTCTAAAGTGGTTCTCACTTACGTGGGTGTAGAAGCCGTTGTGTCTCAGCAGCGCCACAAAATTGATGACCTCCTTAACGTGGTTTTCGTTGTCGGCTTCGTAAGTCACAAAGACTTTCCCTGTAACGAGCAACGTGGAAAATATAACAACGACAAAAAGGGTTTACAGAAAGGTAAAGACACTCAATCTTAAAAAAAATATATACATCTCCGTCAATCATTCATCTAATTTGTGTGTGCTGATTCATTTTCTACACTCGGTTTATAACAATTATTAACTCGCTTGTACTCGTGATTATTCGTATCGCTTGAGTGTTTTTAAATTAACTTCATTTCTCTTAATCTCAGACTATTTGCGGTGTGTTCAAGAAACTTTTTTCTGATGATCCGTCCTCAGACATCTACATCAATGATAAGTGAATTCAGAGCGAAAATGGGTTTCCTGTTTGTTTCTCAGTGCAGGAATTATCTGTGGTAATCTCTCTCTCTCTCTCTCTCTCTCTCACACACTTCACATTAGACTGAAAATCGCTTTAACTTCGCTCTTGTTTAGAAGCGTAGAGAAACTCACTCTGCTCTAATGAGAGGGGCGCGGTGCTGGGAACGCTCTTCGGCTGCGGGTGAAGCGCTTCGTGTCTGCTTTCAGAGGGAAGAGCGCAAAGTGATCACAAACACACAGAAGGGTCAGGCTGTATAATGAATAATTACGCTTGCAGAACATGATCTACTGAGGGATGGAATTTACACACAAGGGAAAACGTTACCTAGGAACGAGCCCGGGGTCAGACAGCTTGCTGTTACTGGTGCCTGGGAAGAGGATCAGAAAAACACAAACACAATGGAATATGTGTAACACAAATAAACACCGAATGTGATTCAGAAAACAATTTAGAAAATAACTCTAGAGCAGCTTTATTACACCTAGACACCTGATCATTCATGCCGTTCTCTAATCAGCCACTAATGACACCCAACAGTGACATAAAATAAAATCTTACAGATACAGGCCAAGAACTTCACTAAGAAAATCAACAAAAAAAGCTGATTTTTGGCAAACTGGAGTCAATTTGGATTCAGATTGATTTAACCAACAACACATTGAATCGGATTTTTGCAAATCCGATTTGAACCACATCCACATGTGGATCCGTGGTTAAAAAATGAGCAGGAAGTCGATGGACTGCATTTAAGCCAGGTGCTCTTTCTGAAAACACGATTCATCCGGACGCACAAAAATTCAAGGGCGAGGCTTTTACACACTTTACGGTAATAAATAGCGGTCTGCCAAAAATCTGCTTTTTTTTTTGTTGACTTGTAAGTGAAGTTCTTGGCCTGTATCTGTAAGAGTTTATTTTATCTTGCACGAGTACAGGCAAAGCTAAAGGGAGTGAACAGAAACAGGGTGATGATAGTTGAGGAAATATTGCCTCTGGCGTCGTTTCCATGGCAACCAATGCAGATAGGTCTGAACAGGGCCAAATCTTAACTAACAGTGTGAATGGTCCGTCACAAAGATCAGATTCGTGAAACAAATCAGATTTGCTTTCCGTCTAAGCGAGGCTGTTGCTGAGAGAAATCGGAGGAGAACAATCGGGCGTGTTCGAGATGGAAGGAAGTCTATAGTAAGTTGAATAATCATCGATAACCACCGCAGTCATCAGGAAGGCAGTTCAGAATAGGCAAAACACTAAACCTGGAGGTGGATGAGCTACATCATCAGATCAGCACTTACTTCATTCTGATGTCTGATCTAAACGTGAGCTCAAGACCACACCCACTGGCTGATTAGATAAACGAGTCGCAATCTTTGAATAAACAAGCAGATAAACCTACAGTTATAAAGTGGAATCTTCCCATATACAGTAGGTTTATTTTACGAGTTTAGAATTACTGTGGCGGCAGAAAGCACATATTGAAATCTGCATTTTGTTTTTTCAGCTCAAAAAAGACAGCATGCCGATTTACACATTTAAAAACCGGGCAAGAGCGCACACATGCAGGTTCTCTGGACTCGAATCAAAGGACTGGGGACTGCACGCTGCACTCGCTGCAGAAGAGCAACGTTTCAAGACCACAGTCAGAACTTCACGCTTCATCTCAGCTGTTACACACGACCTAGATTGAGAGTCTGATTTTGTGTTTTTTTTCCCCTTAAAACTGGATCGCTGCTTTGATTCCTTCAGGCACGAGATCACTGAAATCTGGTTCCCACAGATGTGTCGAAGCAAAAGGTCGGGTTTGTCGGTTTGGCCCCGGGATCGAGCGCCGCGTTTCTAACTGAAGGCATTGTTTCGACATAAATAAAGCAAAAAATAAACAAATAAAAGCAACGTGTGCGGTTATGCAGTGGTTTAGTATCTATAACCTGCGAACGTCTGTAAAAACATTTTGTTCACACTTTGTTCCTTTTCAGGTCTCTGTGGCAGTTTAAAGTTACACGAAATGACATTTTAAGCAACACACAAGCACGTGCTGTTAGTTACATGCGTGAGACTACATACACACACACACACATATTACACGTGATTACGTAATTTACCAAATCAAGCATTAATCCCGTGTTCTGCTGCTTCTCTTGCTACAACCTTTACGCTACACAGAAATACGTTTACTTTTGATATAGATTTTGATTTGCAGTTCAGAATTTGAATTGAACAAATGCTAATAAAATAGTAAGGACAGCTTTATTATTCTTTTTTTAAAGCATAAAATTACATCATACTGTTTATAATGATTAATGATAACCTGCAATCCCATCCAGAGCTTTATAGAATTTTGCACAGTACTATATGTGGCATAAGTGTTGACACCCCTAAAAAGAATACTGTGATTAAATAAATACTTGTACATTCTGAATAATTTTTATTTCACCGTTTCCGTTCTCTACTATTTATTTCAAATAACGCAAAAAATAAACAAATAAAATAAAAATTCCTTTCTTGTTATTTTGTGCCTTGGGGTAGGGCTGAGCGATATAATAATGTAATACGGAGGGTGTGATGGCTCAGAGTCGTGTTTTCTGACAAACCCATCATTACGATTACAGTATTATTTGTAAAGAGATTTAATGCACAATTTAATGGATGAGGCAATTTAAATCGATCTTTTGTTGGTTTCAATTTATTGAATCGGTAGGTTGGTTTTTCGATTTGCACTTTTTCAATTATTGAGGTAAACTTTCAAAATGTTAAATGTTAAAAAGTAGAAAGCACAGCATTGGCAGAAAATATAAACAGCTTGCATCTTATACAAATACTCATGTTTTGCAAGATTATAGCTTCTTTATCCTTATATAGTTTAGGGGCAGTTGGTGCAATACCGCCACCTGTTAAAAAAAGATCCTGACTTTGTCCTAGACATTTAAACCCTTAAAAAAATAGAATACTAGATACTAGAACTGTGACTCGCAGGTAGACTGTCGATTCAATTCAGGTTGATTTCCTGAGTATTGTGGTTTTCAGTTCAACAGCACCAACAAGTTCACTCTGGGGTTTTGTCCCAAGCGGCTGTATCCCGTACAGAATTTAAACTCATTAAAAACTACTAAAAAGCATCTAATACAACCTAAAATGCTGTTTAACGTGTTGATGAGTGTTTACATGTCATGTCTCATACCAAACGATTATCTTCTTTCCCCAGGGGGTTTTGCACCGACCGCTCAAAGACTCCAAAAATACTCTCACGGAACATGGAACATGGAAGCGGTTTGTCTTTTCTGCAGCTGTTGTGGTGGATTTCAAAGGAATTCGTCCATTTTAGAAAAATTAACATTTTAACGTTTAACGTTAAAACAGACTCATGGGGACATCTGATTGAATTGATCTCAAAGCTCTACAAAAGACACAGCATTTCAATGATTATTAAATACTTAGACTTGTTTTTAGGTGCTTTACACACTGTAAGGAAATTAGCTGCTAAAGACGCTCTAAAATGAAATTAAATCAAATTCACAATTCGAATCAAATCCACAACCTAACTATGTTTCACAGCTCTATTTTTGTTCATATTTTTTTCTTAATTAATAATAAAAATAACCATAATAATAACAACAATAGATACAAAATGTGGAAGGAACTGAGTCTTAGAATCATTAAGCCTTTAAACTGAACATTTTTATACATTACATTCCCCACCCCCCCGCCCCGCCCCCCAGACAAAAAACATAAATATCAAAC
>JAOTRS010000016.1:1499678-1512816 GCA_028565755.1 Dinotopterus cunningtoni
TGTGGGGTTTGGAGATCGGCGGTCGCAGTGTCCATACATAATACGAACAGGAGCGGTGAAAGAGCCGAGCCTTGGTGAACCGTTTGAGATATCAAAAACCTTTTTACAATTTTGCATATATGGGCCAGGTTTGGTCATGATCGTATAAATTCAGTAGGAGGAGTATATCAGAATCCATTGCATGCATTTCAAAATAACCGACTTTCTGTTGAGTTGAGCCCATGACATGCATAGTGAAAACTGTTTAGCTCCATGAGATCATAATCACATGAGTTTACATGTATACATGCAAATGTGGATGGGCTATGCAGGACTATGTAGGACTATCCAGGACTCAGACTCTCAGGCGTCCGAACACCACCAAAGTTTTTTTTTTTCCCTTTGAAGTAAATTGAGCTTGCCATGTAACTGATTTCCTGAAGCAGCAAGAAAAAACTTTTGATACTTGAGACTCCTTTCAAAAATGTTAAACAATCGTCTTCCAAAAAAATCGTCTTTTGTCTTTTCTGACATTTATTTCAGCTGACATATTAATGAAATATTCCATATTTAATAATAATTAAAAATAAATAAGCTTAAATCAATGATGGGTTCATATGTTTACATTTCAACCTTGTGAGTAAGTCATTGTAGTTGACCGAGCGTGAAGTCGTAAAGCAGATCACAGATCTTCAGTTTCGGAAAATGCAGCAAGGGAAAAAAAGTAGGACAAAAAATTGCAGAAGCAGCAGGTTTTAATGATAAAGAGACGCTGGTTTGATGATGCTGAGGTTGGAACAGTCTGAGCAGCTAGACTCAGGAAGGAAAAGAAGGTCAAAGAAAAGCTTTCTGACGCCAACGAGAAGAAGATTCTCACACTGAGATAATAAGCGATTTGTGATAATTTATTATACATTCATGAGCAGCAGGTTCTCGCATGTCACCGCAGATACTCAAGTGAATTCTGAGCTTTGGCCAGTTTTCCAAAAACATAGCAGGTCTTAAGTTATGCAGGTTGCCATGCTTAGGGAGTTTGTTGTCCTGTTGGAAGGTTTCTAGAAACTGATGCTTTTTACAGCAATATTCATTTTCTAAATGATTCTTATGAGATTTGGTTCTTGTTTTTATTCATGATATACACTGATCAGTCTTAATGTTAAAACCACTGATAGTGGAAGTAAAATACACTGACTATCTCATTACAATGGCACCTGTCAAGGAGTGGGATTTATTAGGCAGCAAGTGAACAGACTCGGTCCCCGGATTTGATGTGTTGGAAGCAAAAAAAATGGGCGGGCAGATGTATCTGAGTGACTCTGACACCAGCCAAGATATGATGTCTAGATGACTGAGTCAGATCAAGTCCTAAACAGCAGGTCTTCTGGGTTGTCCCCGGTCTGAAGTTGTTAGTACCGACCAAAGGTGTTCCAAGGAAGGACAACCGGTCATGAGCAGTGAAGGCGCACTGATGTGTGTGGGGAATGAAGGCAGGTCTAATCCAACAGAACAGCTATTGTAGCAAAAATTTATGAAAAAGTGAATGCTGGTTCTGATAGAAAGGAGTCAGAACACACAGTGCATCATAGTTTGTTGTGTACGGGGCTGCGTGGCCCCAAACCTGACCCATGCTGACCCGTATTCTCCACCAGGAGCTCCTATAATGGGCACGTGAGCATCCGAACTGAACCTGATCTGATGAATTATGTTTTCTTTTCCATTGTGGATGGCTTGGTGAGGGTGTGCGCGTAGCTAACCTGGGGAAGACATGGCACTAGGATGCACTATGGGCAGAAGGTGAGCAGACGGATGTTGTGTGATGCCATGTTGGGAAACCTTGGGTCCCGCCCTTCATGTGAAAGTTACTTATCTACTTTGACATTGTTGCTGACCAAGTCACACCCCTTCCTGGCAACAGTGTTCCCAGATTGAAGTGGCCACTTTCCGGAGCATAATGCGCCCTTACACACTGCACATGGTTTAGGAACGATTTGAGGAACACAACCTTGAGTCGACCACGCAGCGTAACATCACACATGGTCCTATCCAAAACTATTGGCTTATAGTAACACAAATAATTTGATAGCGCAAGTGATGAATTGTACACCTGGGAATGTTTTATACCTTTACTTTAACGTTTTGTTTTCCAGCACTTGCTTTCCAAGTCAAAACTATTGGCATCGTCACAATTTATATACATGATGTCTGAAAAGCCAGTAACCAATGAAAAGCTCTAATATCCAATATGAAAGTGTACATAAATGAGCCAAGTGTTGAGAAAACAGAAGAGAGAGAAGTTTATAAATGTTTGATTTAATTTTCCTTTTAAAACTCAAGATTTACCGGCACAGAGGTAATTACATTTTGGACTTGCCAACTTTAAAAGAATTTATGTATTTATTTGAAGTGATGAATGAACTTGGAAGCTCCGACTTTTTTCTGGTTGGCGAAGCAAGACTCGAGCCACTTCGTCTTCACAAGGAGCGCATTAGGATACTGCTGACACAGATCCTGTAATTCCTACAGGAGAAAAAAAAAAAAAAAAAAAGAGCAAACGACGAATGCATCAGACACTACTCCGTCAGTGCTGAAAATAATGGCACCCTTGGTAACTCGTATTAAAAAAATAAATAATCAAATAAAAAACATACACATGGGTTTGTTAACAACGTCTAGAAATATGGGATATTTGTATCATACTTACATACCTACTGACACCCCTTTATTTTGGATTTTCAGTTGGATTATATTATATAATATTCTGTTCTGCCTCATTTAAGAAAATATTTAACTAAAATCAAAAATAATAATAATTTATGTCACTCCTGTGAACATTCAGAGAGTGGAAACACTTGAATCTTGAAAATTGATGGATGACGTGTCCAAACCTATTATTAATTCTGTATTAATAATTTGCTCGTTATCTTACACTTTAATCAATGTCAGTAAAAGAAACTACAATAAAAGTTGAAGTGTGCCTCAAGAATTAGTTTTAAACAGCTTTGTACCTGAATATGAACTGGAGTTTCCACCTCAGCCACAATGTGAGTGACCTGTGAGCACATGAGATCCTCTTCATCGCCATCATATGTACAGAGGGGTTAAGGAGAGGAGTGGAGGGTAAAGTTCCTATTTACTGTTTAGTGAAAGATCCTAACACTACTAATTGAAAAATCCTGAGCAAGAGGAAGGAAGACAGTTTATATATAAAATTACATATAAATATATATTTTAAAAAAAGTAATGTGGTAGATTTACACTGCAGAGCCAAAAATAATTAAATTTAATTTAATTCGATCACCTTTGGCTTTGGTTACAGCACACACTGTGGCATCTAGTTTATGTGTGAAAATGATTCCTCACGATCATAGAACCACTATTTCACATGATGTATGGCCGTCCAATCAGGAAAGAAAAAAAATTAATAGATGTGATGTCAGTCAGAAACCTGGTCAGTCAGGACACTCCGGTTTTCAGCTGACAATCACCGCATCGTTTTTCAATGAGTCTTGTTTATCTGAGCTTGTATTTGCCGAATACTACGAGCTCACACCAATCAGATGATGTTTATTATACTTTTACCCAAAAACAGATGAAATAGGAAGAACTAACTTGTGACAAAGGAAAAAAAAAAAAAAAAAAAAAATCGCACAAGTTTTAAAAAGACTCAATGTCTTTAAAACAATAAAAGAAACAGATTTTGAAGGATATGTAATAAGGTATCGTGTAAGTTTTTTTTTCTCCATTGCTCCTACGTTGTAAAAGAAAACGTGGACTCCTCTCATAAAGTCGTCCAAACCGGAAGCTTCTCCACCCTGTTGTGACGTGCTTGGACCTTCTGGGGACGCGGGAGGACTGAGAGAACACGAGGAGCTGGGAGAGACTGGTGCTGGAGGACCGGACCCTGAGCCCGAGGTAGACGGGACCGCCGGAGTGGGTTGAGAAGTCGGGCGCTTGAAGTAGTAGCTAATGCTAAAGTCAAGGTCGTGTACAAAGAAAAGTTTTCTAGACACAAGCTAGGATTAGGGTCGGACACTTACACAGACTATGCTAGCTATTGAAGCTGGAACTAAATCACATTTTATCTTATGGCAGTGTATAGAGGGATACATGAAGGTGGGGACTCCCCGGGAGGCTAAGTGCTTGCGTATCAGTCTCTCGGTGCCGTACCAGTTGAAGCCCCTGGTGGCATGGCCGATTCGGGGAAGGTGGACGCTTGCTGGAAATAAAAAACAAAACAAACAAAAAAAAATAAAACCACCACCAAGTCAATACTCCTCCTTCCACCTAATATGACAGTTTGTTCACTCGAAACGTCACTGTCCTCTGTGGCGCCAGGTTTTTTTTTTTTTATACTTTAGATGGTTAGCTGTTTTTTTATGATGACATCAACTGAGAGTCTGTCACAAGAAGTAAAAAAAAAAAAAAAAAGAAAGAAACTTAAGCTGGATCTTTACCTTTTTTCTGCTTGGCAGCTCTGTAGATCTTCTTGAGCCCCTCGTCCAGGGCGGTCAGGTAAATCCCTGACAGCTTGTTGGCTTTGTCTCGTTTCTGGGCGACTATCAGAGCCAGCTGCACAGACATGAGGGAAATGTACAGATCTGTTAGGACTGACTGATGCTAGAAGATATTACACAGTATTATTAAAGAGTGCAGGAAAGGATTGAACAAACACGGTCGAATTTCTGTCTTTGAGGGATGTTTATACTTTAAACTGTTCACGGCAAAAAATAAATAAATTAATAAATTAAAAAAATAATCTATATGCATATTAAATTTGCATGGAATTTAATCGCACACTCATAAGTGTGTATTTTTTAAAAATATAAATATTCTATATTAATAAAAGATTATATATTTAAAATGTACAACTATATATTGTATATAAAATGTATAACAATAAATTTAATAATAAAATATTTTTACCAGTCTTCTTTTCCTGTTTTTTTTTGGCTGACTCTGTATATATACACACTGTATATCAATGCCACCACTGGATTAACCGACTGTTTAACAAAAGGTCAGCCCACTGGTGAATAACTTTACTGTTTATACAACAAAAGACAAATGGAAAAAAAAAAAAAAAAAAAAAGACAACTGTGGTAACTGTGTCTGGTTCTATAAAGATGGGTGTGTTCTTATGGCCACAATACACACACAAAACTCCATTATACTCCAATTGCAATATTATACATGCTTTATTATAAGCGCTTACTGTAGAGGGCGTGGCCTTGCATGTTGCAATTGATCATGACAAAGTCACATGACCGTAACACGTGTACCCGAACCTTGGGACCCTCGCCAGCATTCTTTCCAAACCTTGTCTGTATTAAATTATTCACACAATTTAAACTTCATTTTGGATTTGGCGAGAGAAACATGCAACGAGTTTCCTGGAGTGTGTATGTGTGTGTGTATGTGTGTATGTGTGTGTGTGTGTGTGTGTGTGGTTCTGAAGAAAAAGCTTAAAATTTCTTTTCTCACAGTAATATAATAAAATTTTAAGCAAATCGCTCAGACAGAGTGATAAGGTTAAAGATAAAGTTATGGTTAATTTTATTTCTTGGGAACAAGTCGATTATCTTGCGAGTACAATTTATTTATCTCGTATGGACAAGTTGTTTATCTCATGGAAACAAGTTGTGAGATCGTCATTCATCTCTTGGGAACAAGTTTTTTTTTTTTATCTTTTGGGAACAAGTTATTTATCTTTTAAGAACATTTTTATCTCATGAGAACAAGTTGTTTATCTTGTGAAAATGTTACTAATCTTGTGGGAACAAGTTGTTTATTTCACAGGAACAAGTTATCTATCTCATGGGATCAGGTTCTCACTTGTTGCAGTAAAACCCTAGTTATTGCACAATGTGTAATTATCCTTATGAAAACATCATCTCTCTTTAAAAGAAACGCAGTTCTTGAACCCTGAGCAGCTGAGGTGAGAGGGTGTGATTTCAACCTGTACCGCAGACTTTTTTTTATTCTCATGGAAAAGGAAACCAACATACAACTAACACACTCCTAAATTCTTCTCTTAGGAGGTGAGATTTACTGTAGGAGCTGGTGGAGTTAGCACTCACATAGTCTCTTCCGCTCAGTCTCGTCAGCTTGTCGTCAATGGAAAACAGCAGCACGTTTCCGAGCTCCAAATCTGAAACGGGTTACGGACGCTTTAATCCGGAATAAAACCCCATAAACAATCGGCTGCTGATGGATCTGGACTCACCTTCCATGTCTCCCGCAAGTTCGTACTGTTTCTTCGCCTCATCTGTTCGGATCTCCAGAGCCGTAAACAAGCCACCTTTCCCCCAGTGTCCAGAATCATCTGTACACACACACACACACACACACACAAATAAATAATCCTATTGATGACTCGTAATGCTCTGATGCATTGTTGTTTTCAGCATTTTTTTGTTTGCTTTTTTGTTAACATACCCACACAGTGTACAATAATGGCGTCTTTGCGGTCGGCCTGAGGTTGTGTGACGTCACCGAGGACGTAATGAATCGCCGCGTCATCCGAGTCTGTAGAGTTCACACTGCTGATGTCATCATCTTCTTCATTCACATCTTCACCTTCACTATCAGCAGAGGGCAGGCACAGCGATTTATACCCAGATGATTCCCACCAGGCCATCCTGACACACACACACACACACACACACACACACACACACACACACACAAAGAGAGAGAGATAAGAGAGGGATTAACAGCAGTTATTGCATGTGTGAGCATGAAGGACACCAGACTCTCATTGGTGTGTAAGGCTTACCACACACTCTGTGTGTATGCATTCCTTTGTACTCCTACATTCACAAATCAATTCAACAAAAAACAAAATCTCTAAACGCTCAATGGCCTTGAACCAACTAATTATGTTCCGACTGGGTGTGCACTGATTTAGGGGAGGAAGCGGCGACAACCAGGAAGAGGACTGCATGAATCACAGCAGCTTCATGTACTATAAAACGGAGTACAGAAAAGAGGCAGAGGTGAGATGTATGCGAGATTTTAGAAGAAGAAAGGAACCAGTTAGGGGGAAGGACAGAAAAAAAGAAGGGAAAGACAGAAGGCAAAAAATGGAAAGCAAGAAAGAGTGATAGATGTTGGGAAGTGGGCCAAAAAGGGAAATAAATTGGCAAGAAGAAAGATAGATATGGGTAGTTCAAGGAGAGTATACTCTCTCTCTCTCTCTCTCAACACTACTATCCCAAGTTAATGTGAGAAAGTCGACCTGGTTCAGATTAAAAATTGTTTTAGCATTAATCAATAATTAAACTGCTGCTTTATATTCTTAAATCTACCGACCTTAATTGCGATTCATCAAGTATTATGGTAGTTGAAACATTTGAAACTAGAATAACAGGTAATGTCTCAAACATAAAGCCGTGTTCATTGGTCTGCTGTCCCGTTTTGTTCTAAAGCAGCCTCAATTGGATAATGGACATGGTTTTATTTTGTACTCTTCATAACCATTTAGTTATTTACATACCTACTCAAGATGAAATAAGTGAGTCAAATGAGCTTTCTAATAGGACAGGATCTTACAGGACAGGATTGAGAAAACTAAGTCTGAACAAAAGGTCAATATGATGCAGTTAGAGTACGCCTTCTTAACGAATGCAACGGAATGTGGAATAAGCCCAGGTGTAGACAGGACATGTGACATTGTTTATAAAACCTCCTCCGGCTTTGTAGAATGCAATTGTGGGATTAAAGCACAATGTTCTGATTGAGGAACATTCCTGTATGCCATGCTGGTCCTTAAAAGAAGATGGCAGCTGAGAACTAAGAATATGTGCTAAGGCCCGGAACAACTTGAAAGTGGCTACAGTCAATACAGCCCCACTGGTGTAAGGCATTCAGCTTCAGTAAACCAATAGGGCAGTGCCAACCTACAGCTTCATGGCTCGATACACATTCAACTCCAATAATCTGACTTGGCAGACCTGTCTGCTGGTCTACCATATGGGCCTGCTGTAAACAGTAGGAGACCAAATACTACATGAAACACACACATCCCAATTTTCTGCTCTAGTAAATCTACTCTGTAGAAGGAACTTTATAGGTATACAATTACTGATTGAAAAACCACGCCACAATGTTTTAATCTTCCATCCATTTTGAGACCTACTAGGGTTTCAAAGCACTGTGCAATGCTGAGACTAATGGCATCCTGTTGTCCCCGGGACGATAAAAAATGTGTTTGGTTTGATTAGATCTTCCCTGGGACTTCTCCGGCACAAAAGACACTTTTGCATGCGTACAGTATATGTGTGTGAGTAACTTTTGCTTACCAAACGAAAACTAAACCTTGCGATGATTTAATCAGAGCACATCTGTTCATGCTGTCACTATGGTCACTTAATATCGCTGGCTTGCTACTCAGCAGGAGATCGATGTGCCCGTGGCACTTGTCCATCTATCCAACCAGTCACAGTTTCCTGGCAGTACTTCGGCATGTTTCCCTGGTTGAAGAAAGAGGGCACCGCTGCATCACTTTCAACAAGCCCCAGCAGTTCAAATACTCCTGAAGTCCCCAGGGCTGAGGTAAGGACACATGCAAACTGATAAAGTACTGTAGTTAGGATCCCAAAAGTCCTTTAATGACAAGGGAAGCTAACGTTACTCTCTTAGCACATCTGTGACTTTTTTTTTTTATAAGTAATGATGAATGAATTGGTTTCTGACCAAGTAAACTATTTTTCCCTACAAAAACAAAAAAGATCTGGGTACGAAGCAATTCGGAAAAGAAAAAATTGCCTGAATGCAAAATACATTTTTGTTTGTTTGTTTGTTTTTTAATATGAAGCTGCATAACTCATGGACTGCAAAAATTGTCAAAATATTTCATCATCAGTTCTAATGCATTACTTTGAATGGAGCAAAATACATGTAATCACTTATTTTCTCAATTGATTTTGTAATGTCACTAACAACAGCAATTATAGATAATGATAAAAAAAAAGCAAAGAAACAACATTTTGATTTTAGGACAGTTCAAATTCACTTAGGGTCGCCTGGAACTTTTATGACATTTCCAGGACGGTGGTGATGAAAGTTAGTCTGGAGCCCTGCACTGCAATTACTTACAGAGTAATTGGACATACTGTACCCAGCTTGCAGGATTAACATTTTTCTACCCCTTATCAGTGTCATATCCTGACTGCAGGACCGCTGTTGGCTAGGTATTTTTGGTTGGTGGATTTTTCTGAACGCCGCAGTGACACCAAGATGTTTAAAATCCCCAGCAACACTGCTGCTGCACTTGATACACTCATGCCAGCAAGACACCCCTCTCACACACTTTCACGTCCCTGTCACTGCTGTGCTGAGAATAATCCATCATTCCAATATTATCTGGTCAGCCATGACCTTAGGTCAAAATGAGGCAGACTTCACCTAGTAAACGATCCAGTAATTATACACATAGAAAATGCACCTATAGTATATGACATGTGGACCAGATTAAATCAAATATAATATTGAGACAACTAAGAGGAGATTATGACATATTAAATGATCACTTACTGTATCTCTCTTTCACCTCCTCAGAAAAAAATTCTGATCAATCCTGCAAGAAAGTTTTAACCAATTCTATCATTCCTTTAAGAATTCTTTCCATTCCCACAGAAAGTTTAATCAATCCCATCAACCACAGAAAATCTGCCCAATCGCAGCCATTTCCACTTGCTGACACTTGCTCCTTTAATCACAACTTAACAGAAGCCACTTGGATCAATGAAGGATCACATTACATAAAATCCAACTAATTGTTTTATTAGCTCTGTTTATTTGTTAAATACAAATACTTTAACCATAAATAATTTAAAGGAGTTTTAAACCTAATTTAAAAATTTTAAATTAAAAACGTTTTCTTTATTTGTTACTAGTGGTGACGGGATGAAGTACCCGTCGTTGATGGGGAAATTAGAAATAGTTTAGAAATAGATTTAGAAATAGTTAAAAGGTTTAAGCTAAAAATAAGTTTTAATGAAATCAGTGTTCTTTTTTTTAGGTTGGAGCCCATGTACATGTCTGCCTGTCATTCTGTAATGACTTATTAATACGAAGAAATAACGTTTTTTGTAAGGTTGAGTAGTGTGCAGGTGTTGGTTAACATTGATCAAGCAGCTAATTAGTAACTTATTTTAAAAGTAGATTATATTATAAATCCGGTACATAACTGTTCATAACATCGCTTTTAGTCAACATTGACACTGGGCTCTGAATCTGGGTATGATACATGCGGACTACTGTGGATACTGTATATTTGATCCAACGACCCGTGTTTTATCTCATAATGGCTCTTCACATCACTGCTTGGATTGGAAAGGTTTCATAATTTCTGTTTACCAAGTTGTCTGTGATGCTGTGACAAAATCGTCTGGACAGACATACAGAAATACAGACATGAAAACATTCAGACAATTTTTTTCTGGTTTCGGGTCCACCAATGTGTGAAATGTAAAGATATCATTAAAAGCGTGAGTTCTGACCAATACACAGACAAAGCCTTGTGGCCCATCTGCAGTACCCTTACAGCCAACAAGAGGAGGAGACTCACCCTTTAAGAAACACTTCTGTAAATATTTAAAGTCATTAAACATGCTAGGTAGCATCACTATTTTGACTATATTGTCACATGTTAATTAAAATGGCCTTTATTTCTCCAGCTAGATTTATGTTGGTAAACCAGTGTTTGTCTTTGGTTTCACATAATCCCAAACCCAGAGCACAGCTCAACAGTGAAGCATGATCTAACCAGTATCAAGATCTGATTTGTTCATCATCGTGGCAGTGTTGTCCTCTGAAATACTGATATTGTAAAAGAATGCACTGTGCAAAAAAAAAAAAAGAAAGAAAGAAATAAAAATAAAATAAAAGAATTTTATATATTGGTTTCTGTAAGCAGTCAGACTGTAACAGTCATGGAGAAGAGTAAGTTGTACAGTATGTGGGTGTTTCAATAAATTGTTATATTGACATCAGGCAAGAGCTGTGAACAGCCACACTGAAAAAGATGCAGGTAAGTGTTTATCACTTGTCATAGTTTCCTATGCACGCTGCAATTTGCAGCAGCATAACCACAACAAAACCTACTTACACTATGCTATTTTTGTCTTCATAACACAACGCTTATGCTTAGTTCATTCAGTAAGGAGAAAAAAAAATTAAAATGTATTCTACAGTCTACTGTCATTCAATCAATCTTGTTGCAAAGTATATTTTTAATCATTGTTCAGGGATTTTTGATTAAGATGATAATATGCATAAATAATAATCCAGGAATAAACTACTGTAACTAATATTACACAACAGTTAGTTGTGACCGAGTAATCTTATTGAACAAAATGGTGATTTTCACCGGAATGTTTTAAGTGTGTATATATATATATCAGTCACTTTCAGCATCTAAAAAAATTCTGATAACATTATGTCATCTGTGCATTCAAAGAATAAGTGTACTTAATGTACTTAATCAACACTTTGTTTCCTGAGTAACTGTATCTAAGTTGTTGTCGATTGCCACTGCCTCCAAGTGGTTTTGTTCATGCCTAACCCAAGGCTACAAAGCTAACTACTGTAGCTTCTAATCCCAAATCCCTGGAAAAGGGATTGTACACCCTACATAACCTACCAGCTTTCCATTTAACCGCAGAAATCTGGAAGTTAGTTGATATTCTGGAAAAAAAATATATTTTTCTTCTCTGGACTGTCCCTCACCTCCATGGTTAATTCTTCTCATCTCTTTGCTACATAGTACTGGTAAGAATATAAACCTACTTCCACCCCTGCTAATTACACAAACTGTCGGTTGCCAGCGTAATACTAGTTCTGCCAGTTGCGTGGAAGGATGTGTTGATGGAGAACAATAGCTTATTAAATAAACAAAAAAATCATAATCTGTTTTTAATAAATGGTGTTTGTGGAACTATTCTATAAAAGCACTTGAGGTCGTCCTGTTGTGCTATTTTTTGTAACCATGCTGATATTCAGTACAACAGCACTTTCTCATGTGATATTGCTTAAATAAACCAGGATATTTAAAGTGTACAACATATGTACTGTACATGCTTTATAATTTAAAGAGTGCACTTAAAAAAAAGTTCTTTTAGTTTTTAATAACTGGTTTATTCGATTATGCAGTAACCTTTTGACAAATGTTTCAAGCTAAGACTATGTACACAACAGGCAGAGGTGGAAAGAGTAATAAACTTTTGTACTCAAGTAGAAGTATTGTTACTTCAGTAAAATTTTACTGAAGTACACATAAAGTTTCAATTATAAAAATCTACTCAAGTAAAAGTAAAAACTAGCTCATTAAAAATTGACTCAGAGTAAAAGTACTGCGTTACTTTTTTTTTAACAGCGGGGGTGGAATGGGGGATTCTAGTGTAGTTCAAAAAAGACAAGCGGATATAAATCTCAGACTAATTGTTTTCAATTAAAGGAACACCTTTGCATAATAAAGCTGTTGCCTTTCTTGTGCTTGAAATCAAAATGGTCGCTTAAATATAATGTTACGCTTTGTGCCGGATAGCCGAGGGAAAAAAGAGCTCAGAGCCAAGAATAACGTTCAGCACAAAATCTTTATCAGCGTCACAAAATTATAATACAAAACATAAAGTAAAAGTAAAGAAAAGAGTAAAAGAATAGAGCGTATTGGGGGTAAGCAGCACACCTGAGCTTCTACGCCATTCTCTCCTTCTAATGCACACACGTCCGCAGCGCACACACTGGGGTAGGACGGCAACTCTTAAAAGGGCAGGAAGTACTGTAGTAGGGGTAGATTCGTGTGTATGTATGTGTAAACATGTACTATTCTTATTGTGGTTTCAAATATGGCGTTCTTACGGTGGCCCTGAAGTCAGTTTTTGCACTTCATGGCCACCGTAGTTCAAAGTGAAGCAGAACACAAAAGAAACAAAGATAGCGAAACAAGTTCCTACTTCCTGTATATCTTGAGTGACAGATGTCTCGTATAATCAGCGGTAAGAATTTCATTCGCAAATTATACCTACCTTTCCCAGTTTGTATCTGACTGGCCGAGAAGTGCAATACAAATTAACAAAACAGAAAACAAAATAACAAATTCAAAACCAAATTAACAAATCCGAAAACAAAATAACAAAACCAAAAACAAAACAACAAA
>JAOTRS010000016.1:1702102-1718968 GCA_028565755.1 Dinotopterus cunningtoni
TAAAAGGTGGCCTGGGTGTGAGGGGTCCAAAGTGATATTCCGAGCCCTTTTCCTTACTCTGGATGTATACAGTTCTTAATGTATACAGTTCTCAAGCTGCATGCTTGTGTGAAGGTTATAAATGGATCTGGAATTAAATATAATTTTTTTAGGCTTCTCCAAAAAAAAAAAAAGGTTTTAATAACGTACTTGATTTATTTTTTTTATTTATTTATTTTTTTTTGTCTAGCATCTATGTAAAGTACCCGGATGCATACAGACACTCCAGCAGGGTAGGGGAACAAGACGCATTGTTGCTCTGAATCATTTTTCCAGTGCTTTAGATCTCTCAGGCAGGAGCGCTTGACCTTCCCTGAGCGCTAAAGCAATATGACAGCCGTGAAGCTCGAGAAAAGAAGGGGGTAGCGAGAGACAAAAGCCACACACAAGTGCTTCCTGGTGCTAAATACTTAGTTTGCAATCAACGTCACTCATCGCCTCAGTGAAGACAGTTTGATTTCCACTTTTCAAATGAGGCATTTATTTCGGGGCCTGATAACAGGGGAGTTAAATTGAAATTGGCAGCTCGACAGTCTACAGATAACTGCACACTTCATGGGAGAGTGTGTGAATGGTGAGGATTTTTTAAAGCCATCGCAATGAGCAAGTGGGAGAGAAGTCAGACGACACGTGTATAATTGCTTAGAACGTGAGACCAAGTGGTAAAGGGATAAGGTATAATAGATTATAATGAAGGTTCTGGGTGCAGCTCAAAAGGTTGTATTAATCTGATTGTATTTGTATGTTGTCCTTCAGATGTAGATCTCTAAATGAACAAGTGAGAAATTACAGGTTTATAATTTGTTATAGTTTCTATAGTAAAGGCTCATTCTTCTTTAGGACTTTTACACTAGAGATTCTACACGTGAATAGATTTACATTACATTTATGGCATTTTAAATGCCATGGCACTAAAACATCTTTTGTCTTTTGGGAGTTTACACTTGACGGTTTTTCTGTAACGTTGCAAACATTTTCTTTAAGCTTAAAATAGAAGTAAGAGACAAAGGTAAGCAAAGGGCTGTTTATAATGTAACTGAATGCTGTTTTACAGAAAATTGTAACTATAAGCAAAATGTCATTCTTTAATTACGAAGGTCTTATAATCAGTGGGAACTTTCTGTATGAAAACTGTATACGAGGACTAAAGCACTCTTGACCAATAATATACTTAGAGGTAAAAGTTACCTATAATTTACCTCTCATTATTGTCCAATAAATGTGTTGCCATTCCATGATTTCACATTAAATGTGAATATATTGGTCAGAAATGTACAATAGGTTTTGATCTAAACCTGATATTATATATATAAACATGCAGTGGTGGCTAAAAATATTAAGACAACATATGCTATGTATTATAGTTCTCCCTGTGCACAAAACAGGTGATGTCACTAATAAGTTCTAGCCTCTGCATCTGGCTGAAATGTTGTGATAATAAACTAGTGAAAAACTGGCACTGGTCGTGGGGAGCCATGGTTTGGGTCATCTTCAGACCTAAACCCAATAGAAAACTGTTGAACAAAGGTGAAGAAAGCAGTAGCAATCAAGAAACCATCTTCTGTACATGGTCGTCAGGCATGGATGGAGTGAGTAACACCAGATTCCCACAGACTTCATTATAAATATTGATTGTTGCATAGATTGTGTAAAATAACAAATTAATCTTATTATCTTGATTATCAATATTTAATAAAAAAATTTATATCATTAAAATATTTCCCCAATAGTTTAGGCCACCAGTGTAATTTGGTAAAGAAATCTTGATTGCCTCGGTTTGTTTACACTAAACTAAGCCCTATTAGAGACCATTATGGCAGACATTGCTGATCGCTCTAGCGGATCCACATCTTCAAAGCACCGCCCTTAGCTCTTGTAAAACAATTTGCCCTTATGAGGAGGCAATAGAGACACTCATGCACCTGTAACTTGAGGAACAGGAATGCCCATATTTACATTCATGAGGCGATTTTGTCGTCCATGCTGTCCACCCATCCATCTATCCATCCAGGAACCTCTGTAGTCCAACTAGGGACCGTGGAGGCCAATGGTGAATGTTGTATTTATTCCCATTTTAAGATGATGGTGGGACCTCCAGTCAACATTCACACTCCCACTCACACACTACGGGCAATTTCAGAACACTGATTAGCCTAATCTGCATGTCTTTAGCCTGTGGGAGAAAACCGGAGTACCCTGAAGAAACCCACCACGTACAGGGAGAACAGGCTGGAATTGAACTTGCACCATGGACAGGAAAAGAGATAGTGCTAATCACTAAGCCACCCTCCCGCCCCATAAGTCCATGTGTGTCCATAAAGCAGCATTGTAAGGTAAAATTGTTTAAACACCTACACTGGTTATATAAGTCCAGCCGGACGTGCATCATGAACAACGTAGGTGTTAATTGATCCTCCTACATGTGGGGATTTTGCTGTGTGTGTGATTGGATCTGAAAGGAAATTTATTTCAGACAGAACTTTAACAGTGCTGAAAAAAAGGGAAGGAGCAGATGCATGTTGTTTTTGTTGTTGTTATTGTCAGCACTGGGCTACTCGGGTAGTTATAGTGCCCCGGGCTTGTTAACTCACAAACCACCCAAACCAGCCGAGTCTGGCAGCCGGATGCACATCCTGGGTGACCTGTGACCCGGTCTCCACAGCCTCCTCCACAGGAGCACACAGCCCCCGGTAGTAGGGCCGGCTTCTCAACAAGCCACAGGAGAGAGAGAGAGAGAGAGAGAGAGAGAGAGAGAGAGCATAGCTGCACTTCAATAGTGTTCTTCCTCCAGGGCACACACTTCTCCCCAGCCTCCCAAGCAGCCAGAGCCGGAAAAGGCCTGAATCACCAACGCGGTAGGTTTTGAAAAGCTCCCCAGCCGCTATTGAGCTGAACATCCACCGAGCGGTAATGTCTGCAAGGCTGCTGGTGACCCTGAGTGATCTGTGTTTGTGTGATGAGCGTGTGTGTGTGTGAAGTCGACTATGAATCAATGCTTTAGTACTCCCCTGCCTCTGATCCCCACAGGCCCTTGATGAGCTGGACTAGTCATATTTATCTGACTGTGTGTGTGTATGTGTGTGTGTGTGTGTGTGTGTTCTACAGCCCGCTCCAGTGTGGGGAGGCGGCACAGCGTCTGCTCCATGGGAAGACTCCTGGAGGGCCTCCAAAGCCACTCGTTTATCTTCCTCTCTCTCCCTCTCTCTCTCTCTCAATCCTTGAAGGATCGCTTGCTTGCAAAAAGTTCCAACTTTGATTTGCTTTTTCCTCGCTCTCACACGTTCTATCTTCTATTCGCTGCCTTGTTTGTCTTGAGCGCATAAATTTATAAAGCATCACGGCCCACGCAAAGGAACGCGCACATCGACAAGACGCCATGTTTAGCTCAGAAAGAAGAAAAAAACAAAGCACCATCATCATCATCATCATCATCATTAAACCCTTTTTGTAATTAATCATATGTCCTCTTTATTTGTTTCACTACAGAGCATTTAAACATGCTCAAAAAACGCTTGAGGCACTCAAGGCTTTATCTCATTTACATTCTAAGTATATATGAATTTCAGAAACTGTTCAGTGTAGAATGAAGCTTGAGTTTACAAGTGTTCTTTCATTGTTCCTCTTAAAGAACCCTGAGTTTCACAGCTACTGTTATAGAAAACTAATCAACACCTAGCTTCTAACCAATCAGAATCAAGAATTCTGCAGCACTGTGGTAAAACCAACCCACGTCTATCAGATAATCAATAACAAAACCCTCGTCTCGTGCAGGCGTAACACAATCCCTTACATGATACCGGTCACACTTGTGTTCTCTGACGGGTTTGAAGAATCCAGCTTCCATCAATAGCTTACACATTAAGCGTAGGTCATGTCTGTGATTGAGGGTTTGATTGTTTGGGAGAGTACAATCTCTGACTTTCTCACGTACTTTAGCCTCGCAATCGGGAGCCCTGATTGCATTATTGCACTGTGGAGGTCCGTGCATGAGCGCCAATAAAGATAGGGAGTAAGAGAGTATGTGAAATGTGTTAGAGTGCATAATAGAGAGAGAGAGAGAGAGAGAGAGAGAGAGAGAGGAGGGGGGTATAAAGAGATAACTGTCAAAATGAATGACATTTAGGACCGATGTATCTCCATCATAAACAAGCTGCATGATCTGTTCAGCTTCATCATGGTTTTTGTTTATCTTTGCTTTGTTCCTCAAACCTGACTCTGAGTCCGAATTGGATTTGAAGCTTCTTGGCTCAGGTAATGGCCAGGTGTAGAGATAAAGGCAGAGAGAGAGAGCTGCTCCTTCCACATCCCTCCTGCAACCCGAGCATGGGAAAGTCCCTCATGCAGAGAATGAACCTTTAAATAGCATGACCTCAGTGTTAGAAAGGCTCCATAACACTCCTGTGGTGATTTGGTTTGGAAAGTATTCGAAAGAAATCTAGAAACCTACTCACACATACTGTAGCTAAACTAAGTTTTATAAGGTTCTTCCAATATTCTGGATGAAAACACAATAAGACAGGGGCTGGGGTTCGAATTTCGCTTCTGTTCTGTGTTTGTGTGAGTGTGAGGATTGCATGCTCTTCCATGCTCTGTAGGTTGATTAGCTTTTCAAAATTGCCCATAGTGTATGATTAGGTGTGTGAGTGTGTGTACATGTGATCTGTTAGCACCCCACTTCTTGCCCCGAGCTCCCCGTGCATAGTCTTTAGACCTCCTGCAACCCTACCCTGAATAAACAGCATGGAAATGAATTTGCAGCTCCGCTATAGTCAGAGCTGCTGTTATAAAAAATTATATCAGTGTTCTGACACCTCTTCTTCACAACCAGCATTAACCTTAACCTAACATCAATTTCAGCTACGGTAGCACTTCAATTGGATCAAACTACATGGACCAGCCTTCACTCCAAATGTGCATCACTGAGCCCTGGCCACCCATGACCCTATCACCAGTTCACCGGTTTTCCTTGTTTTGATTTTTTGCACTTTTTGTATGTCCTGACCACTGCAGACCGGAACATCCCACAAGAGCTGGAGTTTTGGAGATGCGCTAACTCAGTCCTCTAGCCATCACAATTTGGCCCTTATCAAAGTCACTCAAATCCTTATGTGTTGGAAGCAGATAGAAATGGGCAAGCGTAAGGATTTGAGTGACTTTGATAAGGGCCAAATTGTGATGGCTAGAGGACTGGGTCAGAGCATCAATAAAACTGCAGCTCTTGTGGGATGTTCCCAGTCTGCAGTGGTCAGAACATACCAAAAGTGATCCAAGGGAGGAACGGAAGCATTAATGTAGATCAGATTGATGAAAAGGTTAATGCTGGGTGTGGTAGAAAGTCAGAACACACAATTCTGAGTGACAGAGTGGTCATAATGTTATGGCTGATCAGTGTGTATGTATGACATGACATGAGGTCCTGGCGCAGGCGCCACGTGTCTCGGGGTTTTGGTAGCGCGGAGAGCGTGCGCCACCACTTCCTCCTCTCTCTCTCTCTCTCTCTCTCCACTGATCATTAAGCACGAGTTTCAGTTTATGACCGACGTGCGCAAAACCCCACGTTTTTTCCATGCGTGTTTATGTTAGAGGTAACACTACGTGAGATAAAACAACACGGAGTGTGCTACTTTTAACACAATCAGGATGGTACACTATTTCACACACACACACACACACACACACACACACCAATCTATCTAACTTATGCAAAAACAAAAACAAAAAAGTGTGTGTGTGTGTGTGTGTTTACAAACGTCAAACAAACATAACACGTCCAGACTCTGTACGTTATGGTGAGTTGTGCACGCTCCGGTATCTCGGTACAGAGTCCCGCTCCGGGAAACTGCGCGTTAGATGAGGTGAGCGCGCGCGCGCACTGCACTCTGCTCTCGCGCTGAACTCTTCTCTCTGCGCTGGCTCGCGCTCCCGGTACAGGGCGCGCGAGTTGCTCGGTGGGCGTGGTTTTCCCAGGCTCTCAGAACAGCAGCTGCTATTTACCTTCCCCTCTAATGTAAACCAGCACCGCCGCCGCGCACTCACTCACATACACACACACACGCACACGCAGCCCGCCAGGCGGCCAAACCTCAACCACTGCGGCTCATAAAACATCCTGGCACGTGCTCCACATTCACGGCGGCGGCGCTCGCATGCACGCCCGAACTCGCGCTGCTGAATCGCTTCTGAGTGAAGGGCGCGTGAAAGCGCTGCTGCACCACCGCGGGAGGAATCAGATCAGACTCCAGTGCAAATAAACACACAGCTATACACACACACACACAAACACAAACAACTTAAAAATATATATAGGCTACATATATGACTTTTTAATTAAAGCATGAAATGTCATTCTCACTGCTCGTGTGTGTGTGGATCATTTGCTAGAAATTAATTCATCCTTGTTTCTGCTAATATATAAAATTATTTGGGTTTCTTTAAAGATTTATGGTTGGATCTTTTTTTAATAAAAATAAAAAAAACAACAACAATTTTATGTACCTAGTGTGATTCTGTTACATCAAGACCAGCAAAATAAAAATTAAAAAAATAAATAAATAAACTTTTTTATGCAGAAAAATATGCAAAAGTTTCTCTTTGGATTTTCTCATCCTTAGGGGTAGAATGGGGAAACAAAACATGTTTCCTAAAAAAAAAAATTAATAACCCTAATTTTAATAAGAACAGCCTAAATACGTAAGGTACTCAAAACTCCGGAAATTAATGAAATGTATCAGTTTTTTTAAATCACTTAAAAAATGTTTATGCAAAATAAATTTTCCTCAGGTTGTCGTAAAGCTTAAGGGCCTCATGAGAACAAAACAAAAAACATCTGTTTGTTTAAAAAAATCTAATAAGAACAGTCTAAATACCCAAGGTATTTAAAATACCTCAATTATTCTTAATTAATGTATTAATTAATTGAACTATGTTTTGTTAAATGCATTTAATTATTTATTCATTTTTTTTGTGTTGTGTGTTTTGTTGTTGTTTCTGTCGCCAAAACAAATTCCTTGTATGTGCAAACGTACTTGGCAATAAAGCTCTTTTTGATTCTGATTAATTAATATACAATGTATCAGTTTGGTTTCAGTGTCTTCAGAAGTTTAATTGCGCTGCCTGTTCGTGCCTGTTTTTTTTTTCTTCCCTGGAGTGTTAATGTGTAACAGGGATGACGGAAGGCAGTCCCCGGTTCGTGCCCTAAACCCGCTCGGCCGCGCGCCATTGGCCACCCGCTCGAGAGCCAAACAACCAATGGCGCGGCGCCGAGCACGAGCCGTCCTCCGTCCGGGCCGCGTGTCCCTCGCGCTGATTGGTAGAAAGTTAGTGTGGGAAAGAAAGTTTGGGAAGTTTCACACGAGCCGTTCGCGTGCGGCCTGGGATATAAATAAGGCGGTGAGACAAGCGCGCGAGCAGACCGTCAGTCAGTCATTCGGTGCGACTATTACAACAGCGCGCGCGTGTGAGTGAGTGACACTATAAACGCGTTAAACTCGGGATAACCGCTGCGACACTTCACGGGAGGATAACTTCACTCCTGCACACTTCTGGACTTCCACAGCGCACCGTTCATTTTTTTCCTTTATTAAGGACGACGTGTGCGTTCATTTTTTACGCATTTCCCTGGATATTTTTAACGCGCATAAAGATGCCTGCTGATATGATGGAAAAGAACTCATCTTCCCTGGTGGCTGCGACCCCGGCGAGCATGAACAGCGTCCCGGACAAACCTAAAACAGCCTCCGAGCACAGAAAGGTAGCTTTCCTTTATAGTTCATATTAAAACTTTACACACGACACGGTGACACTGATAAATAGATGAGATGGGCGCATTTTCAAATTTCAAACCAATTTCTTGTTTTTTTTTTAGTCATCGAAACCCATCATGGAGAAAAGGAGACGAGCTCGCATCAATGAAAGCTTGGGGCAGCTCAAGACGCTCATCCTGGACGCACTGAAAAAAGACGTAAGTATCATCAGACTCAATCAGAACAGCGTGTAGATTATAAACACTGCTCACTGTGTGCTTTTCTGTTATTGAAATTCCCTGTACTGATCATTGCAGCGCTGTTTTCACCCACAGAGCTCCAGACACTCGAAGCTGGAGAAGGCAGATATCCTGGAGATGACCGTGAAGCACCTCAGGAACATGCAGCGCGCACAGATGACCGGTGAGTGTCCGCTCAATGCAGAGAATAATGCTATAAAATGTGTGTGTGTTTTTGTGCGCAAACATGTCCGTATGGATGTGTAGTATAGACTAATAATAATATTTTACCTCATAAGAATGATGTGAGCCATGGGTAATGATGTACGTAAAGGCGCACGGGGAAGTTAATACCCCACTAGGACTAGATGATGACAGTGTAGTGGTGATGGTTGTGTTTGGATGAAACTCAATCCTCCGTTTCTTTCTCTCCGCAGCTGCTCTCAACGCGGACCCCACCGTGCTCGGGAAGTACCGCGCGGGTTTCAGCGAGTGCATGAACGAGGTGACGCGTTTTCTGTCCACGTGCGAGGGCGTGAACTCGGAGGTGCGCACCCGGCTGCTGGGCCACCTCGCCAACTGCATGACGCAGCTGAACGCCATGAACTACCAGGCGCACGCCGGAGCCGCGCCGCCTCCTCCGACCTTCGGCCAGCCCGTGGTGCAGATCCCCGGAGCAACGCACGTGCCCGTTCCGGTCTCGGTGCCGGCATGTAAGAGCGCGCCACCCTCCGGCGCGTCGCCGTCCGACGCTTCCAAGGTGTACGGCGGCTTCCAGCTCGTTCCCGCTACAGACGGACAGTTTGCCTTCTTGATCCCGAGCGGCGCGTTCACTCCCGGCGGCCCCGTCATCCCGGTGTACGCGAGCGGCGCCGCCACGCCTCTCCCTGCAGCCGCCGCGTCTCCCCGCGAGGCCTCGCTCACTTCAGACTCCGTCTGGAGACCCTGGTAGAGAAAAGAGAAAAAAAGAGAGAAAGAGACTCTGTGAAAGACTTTTACACTGTTCATACGCCGTGTGTTTCGTCTGTTAAAGTTTCTCCTGTGTTTATTTTTGTTTGTGTTTTCAGAAGAGATTTTATGCACTATATTTGTACAGTCCGTAAGGAAGAGAAGTTCATATTGAAATGAGATTTATACGTATATAGCTAATGTCTGTTTGGTGCATTTTTTATATTTGCGGTATCTTTTTTCTAAAGGTGATGCCAAAGATATGTGAAATGCTTTTTTTGCGAGTTTCTTCTTTTTGGAAGACTTAATAAATTTGTTTAAAAAAAAAAAAGTTTGTATTTGTCTTGTTGTGATATCCCTCGTATCTTGGAAACGTGGGTTCATTTGGCAAACTCTCGGAGGCGCAGTTGACAGGAACTGGGAACTCATTAATCTCAGCTTCACTAAACCCGGGGATTAACGCGTACAGGGTGTAAAGATGATTAAATATCAGAGACAAGTAAGACATCTACAACATCAGCCAGACAGTCTGATACGCATGCTGCACACACTATAACAGGAATAACAGGCAACAAATGCGTAACCAAAGCGCACCACCAAACTCATCAATTTATAAGCTATAAAAGTCATTTCACCAATTCCATGTCGCACTTTATAAAGTCCAGAAACCTACAGGAGAAATACACTAATCATGGTTTATTAAATGCGGGGTTAGGTTTGGGATGAAAGGGGGGGGGGACCTGTGTGTATATATTTAGAGCTGGATAATTAGCGGAAAGTGAAGACACGCAAACAGAGAGAGAGAGAGAGAGAGAGAGAGAGAGACGGAAACACGAGATCAGCCAAGCCAGCAAAATGAGCCGATTTAACCAACCGAGGATTCCATCGTGTCCAAACCCCAAACCACAGCGCTCCACAGGCGGCGTGCTTCTTTTCGCTTTTGGCTGGATGACACGAACACACAGCGCCATCTAGTGGTGAGGGTGGTATTTGATGCGTTCCACCACAACACTTTCTATGCCCAGTCATCACTTTTCAAAAGCTACATATACAGAATATAAATGTTTTAAAAAGTAGGAAGTGAAATTTTCCTATTATGAAATGCACAATAAATAAATGAATAAATGTACCAATTAGTTTATGAAATAAATAAATGTATCAATTAGTAATGGTAACATTTGTGTACTGCTTAAACAGTCTGTTCCCTCATGTCCCACCTTCTTGACCATCATTTGTTTACCTTTTTTTTCTGGATGATCATATGTGTCATTTTATTTTTAAAATGCATTTGCATTCATTATTAAGTTATTTAAAAAATATTCATCCATCAATTATCTGTTCTGCTTATCCTGTAGTGTATTCTGCTTATCCATTCTATCTCAGAGAAATTGCACCATAAGGATGGGACGCCACTCCTGGATGGGTTGCCAACCTGTTGTAGCGCACAAGCATTGTAAGTACTTAAAATAATTACACTAAAAAGTAAACTAAGTGATCATTTGTTAAATTTACTCTAAATTAATAATTATACTATTAATCATTTTCAGTTTCCTTTCACAGTCCGAACACATGGAATGTAGGCTGATTGGCTTATAAAATTGCCCACAGTGCATGTATGTGTATGTGTATGCAACAGTGACTGTTATGGGTTGGCCCCCTATCTGGGTTTCCCCTGCCTTGTGCATTAAGCAGTCATCAGGAGTTTATTGCTAACAGCAAATGCTGTATGTTAGAAAATAATACTTACATAATGTATGACCCTGGATTTTTGCCAAAATGTTGATGATGTGATCTGCCACTGTTGGTTATCGGAAAGATTCGATGCAGTACTTGATGAAAACATGTTAATTTGAACACTTTTAGAAATTAAAATAATTAACTTAATTAATGAGCTCATGCTAATGTAATAAAAAACAAGTTATGAGTAAGTACATGAACATGATACTTAACACTGTAGGTGGTTCTTTGCAGTATCACTACTGAACATTCGCTCATACCTGCACTCGGTCTGGACGTTGTTACTGATGGATGAGTTTAATACTCCATATTTCATAAAGGTGTGTGACATTATAAAATTATGTAATAAAATAAAAAGGAACAGATCTGTTTTATAATAGAACTACAGTGACACCTCAGATTGCGAGTAACACGGTTTGCGAGTGTTCCGCAAGACAAGCAAAGATTTTTACTAAACATTGGACACCGTGCCACACACACACACACACACACACACACACCCCTCCTACTTTCGCTTTACAGACACATACAGAAACACACACACTCCGTCTCTCTGCTCTACACAGAAACACTGCTCTGTCGCAATTCTTTTCAAAGGTAAAGTGCAGGTTAGTTTGTTTTATTTTCACTTAACAACAGTGATTCCGTTAGTGTGTCACTCAATCGAGTGTCATTAGAGAGATTTCTTGTTTATTTTTCCGATGAAACAGTGTTTCCGTTGTGTGTGCGCGTGTGTGAAAAGAGTGGAGGAAGGGTAACTGTGTAAGTCAAGAAGGGGGGGAGGGGAGCTTACTTGCGCGCACAAATGGAAACACTTATCTGTCGGGATTTATTTTTACTTTTTTTTAAATGTAAAGTGCAAGTTAATTTGTTTTATTTTTACTTTATATTTTGTGTTATTTATTTTTATGTAATAATTTTTTTGAGCTGTAGAACAAATAATTTGACTTTCCATTATTTCTTATGGGAAAATTCAATTTGGTTTACGAGTGTTTTGGAATATGGGCCTGCTTCCGGAACTAATTATGTTTGTAATCCAAGGTTCCAGTGTATGGTTAAGATGAGCGTTTTGAGCGAGACCAGGTGCTCATCGCCTTCAGCCATTCTGGTGTGGTCGTCCTCCTCAGAGAATCTGGGGAAGTCTCCTTCCAGTTGTTTGCAATTACCAATCTGCTAAGAGGCTCATGGCTGAGTGTGTTCATTTCAAATTTCCATCACACCTTTTATGGTTCCAGGATGAGGAGATAGAAACCATATGTGTGTGAGGGAAGCCTCGAACTGAAAACACTCTGGACGGAGCGGGGCAGAGCGAGACATTCTGCAACAGCGTTAGAGAAATAACGTGCGGCTAAACTAACTTTACTTATCACTGACGTGATACCGTTAAAATTACTTTATATCGTTAACATGTGATGTGAAAGGACACCAAATGTCTAAGACTGCAATAAGAAAGTGTTGGAACTTTAAAAATATATAAAAGGACATATTTATTTACTGGTTAAAAGATTTAGGTCAGGATTTAAATTTAAGCAAATCTGTAATATCAGCCATGTTAGCCTTTTTGCACAAAGCACATTCAAGTCAATCGAAAACTTCAAATTTGCATTGTGCAAACATTAAAAAAAAACTGACGATATCACTGCAGTCGTTCCCGTGAATTTTAAGTGAGTGGAGCGCATAATTCTCGAAAATTGACAGACAACTTGTCATCAACTTGCAGAAGAGACGCATCTGTCTGTGTGAACTGTACACACAATCATTCACCAACACCACTCGCACATTACAGGAACTCCACTGAGGGTTATTGGACCATCCCTCGTACAGTCCTGACCTCACTCCAAGACTTTTCCACATGTTTGGGCCCTTAAAGGAGTTCCTGGGAGGCCAGTGTTTCAGACATGAGGCAGGCAGTCTGATCATGGCTCTAGCGTACTGAGAAAAATTTCTACCATGATGGTATCCAGCACTAGTGAAACCAGAGCAGACTGGTAGTGTATAAGATCAGCTTGGTGGAGTGACTAAGATCAGACTGAAAGTATGAGTGGTGGTGTGTGTAAGATCAGACTAGTGGTTATGAATCCTTCTTTAATACATTTCTGATTTTCTGCTGATTTTCCCTGATTGTTAGAAAGTTGCAATCTAAATGGAATGTTTTGAGTCCTCTGTATCACAGTGGTTTGTGTGTGTATGTGTGTGTGTGCGCAGATGTTGACACACACCTCTCAACCTCAACCTCAGAGCTGGAAAACAGCTTTATGAGCGTGTCAGGTTACAAGCGTGCTGACCGTGCACATGTCACAACACGGCGGTGGGGTTCACCAGCATGCGTGTCGATGAACTTTTCCCACACTCCACCACGCGCACCGAGAGGAAAGCGGGGGGGGAAAAGACGAAAGAGCCTTCTTTGCTTCCTCCTTAGCTCTTAAGTGCTACCATATGGCATAATCTCTCTCTCTCACTCTCTCTCTCTCCCTCCATTTACTTCTTGCTCTATCTCTAAGTCACTATCACGCTGTCTTGACTGCAGCTCAGACAAGTCAGGGCTTTATGATTTAAGCCCAGGGCTTGCTGTACCAAGGCCCAGACTCGTTCTGCAGCCAAAACCCCCTCCTTATCCTCTCTTCCACCCCTCTCTCTCTCTCTCTCTCCTGCAGTTGCAGAGGAAAGGCTGTTTTCTGGCAGGAAATGAATAGCTCCCAGATGAGCACAGGAACCTGAGAGGTCGTGAGAAAGAGGCGATCCCCCCTCCTGCAGCCGGCGCGCTGCCAGCCGCCGGGGGAATGTGGGAGAGCGCCTCACTGACACACGCATCAACTCTCCTGGTGCCTGGACGAGCAGCCCACCGCCACACACACTCACACACACTCGCTCATACGCTCACACACTTGGCCTGAGCCAAGCAGGGCGAAGCAGGGTCGACCAGAGAGTGTGTACAGGCTCACACAAGGAGGAGTGTACATTCAACCAGACACTATAACACACACACACACACACACACACACACACACACAGTATACGTGTAGCTACACGTCCGTGACTGCAGGTGCTCTGTGTCAGAAGGAAGCGCAGACGGATTCTCCTCATTCCTCCTCTAGCTGTTAACACACACACACACACACACACACACACACACACACACGCACTTGGCACGTTCCACAGCTCCAGGAACTCCACGTCTTCACACCATGAGGAGATCAGCGCTCTAAAACTCACAACCTGAGTGTAAAAAAAGAACAAGAACACAAGAAGAAAAAAAAAACAAAAACACATTTCCTTGAGCCAGTTCTGTAAAGTAACAATAAAGTTTCTCACAGAGCAACATCAAAAGCACTGAACTTTCTGTTTTTACTCTTTTCTGTTATGTTGCTATTGCTTTTTCCTTTTATTGTTTTTTTTGTGTGGTTGTTGTTATGCTCCTTTTCAAATTTCATTTTTGTTTTTTTGCTTGCATTTTCTTTTTTCTTTCTTTATTTCATTTGTTCAGGTAGGTCTTATCCATTTTGCATCTTTTTCTTCTCATTCATTTCTTAATTTTTTTCATTCTTTTTGTATTAGTTTTTTATGTTAATCTCAATATATTTTTTCCTTTTTCCATTACTTTTTAAATATGTATTTTTTGGTTAATCTTTTTTTCATTTATTTGATTTTATTTCACTTATTTTAATGTTTAATTTACAGTAATTTCTTTACTTATTTTTTCTTTTTCCCTTTTCTTTTCGAAAGTTCTAACTTCCCAAGTTGTTTCCTTTTATTTTTTCTTTTCTTTTCTTCAATTCTTTTCTTATTTATATTAATCTGCCTATTTTATTTTCTTTTTCCATTAATTAGTTTCGTCAATTCATTTGATTTGATTTCATTTATTTTTCCTCTTTATACTCTTTTTCCTCCTCATCTTCTTTTTTTTTTAGAAATGCACTTTCCCAATTTATTTTTTTTTCTTTAGTCATGTATTTTTTACCTTTCTTTTGTAATCCTTTTCTCATTTTTTTCTTTTTTTCCATTTAATATATATATTTTTTGTAAATTCTTTTTTAATTCTTTTCTATTTATTTGTATTATATTATATGATTTTTCCCCTCTATTATTTTCTGTTTCATTTTTAGAAAGTTGTAATCCATTTGCATTGTTTTTATTTTCATTTATTTTATTTTTTTTTCCCTTTCTTTACATTTAGAAAGTTATAACCACTTTTCTCAAGTTCTTCTCTTTTCTTTTCTTTCTAATTCTTTTCCTTTCTCTTCCTTATCAAGAAGTTTTTTCTTATCTTTTCGCTTTACTTTTCCTTTCCTTTTCCTTTCCCTTTTCCATCTTCTTTCCTTTTGTCATTTTTCCAACATTGGTTTCTTTTTTCTCCCTCATCTCTGCACTATAGTAACACATACCGTTTCATCGAACAGAGACATTCAAGGCTAATGATGCTAATCAGCGTCAACCACTGCCAAGATTCTCACCAAACAGCAGATAAAATCATTTCCTGTACAGGGGTCTTTTCTCCTCTCATCACCTCTAATCCTCTCTGGCTGTGAGCTTCCAGGTCAAACCCAGAGGCAGTAAACAAGTTTCTAACTGTTTCACACAAGAATGCTGCCCTGTCAAGTGTCTTTATTCTGAAACGAGTAGGACTTAAATGAGACTCGAGCAGTTTGTTTAAAAAAACATACTTACTGAAATAGAAAATGTGAATAGCATGTACACACACACACACACACACACACACACACACACGGAAGATAAAAAGAAAAAAGTCCTTATGTAAATGTAAAAATGTGAATAGAATTTAAATAAACACAGAAACAGACTTAATTAAGTAAGGGGTCAGAATACAAAATAAATCAGATAAACAAACAAGAAAATAAATAAATAAGTCATTAATTAAGTAATAAATTATTTTAAATGAGTACTGTACTGTCTGAAGCCCATGGGCCTTGAAGTGTGACCCTCTGAAAAGAGAAGGATTTATGGATTCCAAATTCAACAGGCTAAACTTTTACTACTGCTGCTTTGCAGGACACAAATCTAGCGAATAATAGTCTTTCAAACATCTCAAGATCAAGAATTGTGTATTATATCTGCCTATGCCCAAAGCCTCTTCAAGCCCAGAGCATAAAGACTAGCTCTACAGTGACCTCTACAGCATCATGAACAAAATACGAGCTGGGGAAAATCCATTCCTGTTCACACCAGGCAGGGTGGAGGTGGACCCCGAAGAATTGGACAGACTTGAAAACCATTGAGTCCATCAGTTAACATGGACAGAAGCTACTGGAGCTGTTCTGCAGCCATGACCTGTGTATAAAAAAAAGGATGCACCATAGATAACCCTAGGAAAATACCACAAAGCAGTTCATCTCAACAGGTTAACTTGAGTGCTTCTGTCCCTACCCCAGTGTAGGCAGTGTAGGAACAAGGTGAAGCAGATGGCATACATGACTTACTCAGCTGCCTGTCATAGAGGAACGAAATGAGAAACCAACTGCAAAATCGCTGTTAATGCATTGGTTAAAAGGTACGGCACCAGTGAAATAGCGCAATACGTTAAACATACCAGAAATACTGGCTGTTTGGAAGCAAAATATGAATAAGGGTGTGGGTGATCCTTAGGATGCTTAGGATCACTTGATGTTAAACATCACTAATAGGGAATTATTCATTGCACCCATGAAACCCCTGAGCATGATCACCTTCTAACAAAAACACATCACAGGCTATCAGGGTTGCGCCCTTAGACTGACACCTTATTGGGATCTTTTGTGTTTCTGTTATGGATTTTAGTTAAACCTATAAAAGATTCTACCTGCATGCCAGATCAGATAGGATATTCCTTAACTTTAACTTTTCCTCATCAGAGAGACGCTCTTTGCAGATGCCAATGCTTTCCACTCACACACAAGAGGGTCTCTGCCATCATTAGATACCTGCTCTCCAACATCTCTGACGACCTCTTTCTAGCTGCTGAGCCTGCTTTAGAAACCTGCTGTGTCTGTCATTCTCAGCAGAACAGCTCCCTCATAGCAAACACCATGCTGAAGGTCCAGGTACAGCAGTGAGACCTGTATTATGTACACACTAAAAAACGCTGGGTTGTTTTTTCTACCCAAACGCTGGGTTGCCCCTGTTGGGTCATTTTTCTGGGTTATTTACAGAGAATTGGGTAGTTTTTG
>JAOTRS010000016.1:1746408-1760434 GCA_028565755.1 Dinotopterus cunningtoni
TCATGTAAAAGTTTGTTCCCCCTCTTTCAAGTGTAAAAACATTTTAAAAAATCATCAGATTTTTTGATGTAGTACGTCAGTAGAAAAACATTAAACAATTTTCAACCATGCCATTATTTATTAACAAAAACAAAGACAAAAAAACACCCAAAAAACATGTGGGCAAAACTAAGTACCCCGATGACTCAGTAGCTTAAATCCCCCTTTAGCAGAAATAATCTGAAGTAATAAATTCCTGTATGAATTTAGCAGTCGCTCACATTGTTTTAGCCCATTCTTCTTTTTAACATTGCTTCAGTTCATTGAGGTTTTTGGTTATTCACTCTGGGCATTGGTGGCTCAGTGGTAGGTTTCTAGCCTGTCATGCAGAAGGCACGGGTTTGATTCCAACCAATGCCCCAAACCCAACCACTGGATGCAGTGCCGGTCCCAACCCTGGATAAAATTGAAGGGTTGCATCAGAAAGGACATCCAGCATAAAAACTTCCCCCACATTGTTGTGGGGATCAGATTGTCTGCTGGGGTGACCCCTTGATGGGAAAAGCTGAAAGGCTAGCAACAACAACTCAAAGTCTGTTAAGCTTCTGTCACAGCATTTGGAACTGGGTAGAAGTCTGAACTTTGACTAGGCCATTCCAAAACCAATTTCAACAAAGTTTTAGCTGTTGGACAGATGGCTTCAAATTTGCCTTTGGAATACTCTGACATACAGAGAAGTTCCTGGTCAATTCATGACGCCCAGGTCTTGTGGCCGTATAAACAAGCCCAAATCATCACCTTTCCACCTTCATGTTGGGTACAGTGGGTACAAGATGTTTTTGATGAAATGCTGTATGGTTTTTGCCAAACATGGACCTGGGATTTAAGACCAAACAACCCCTCTCATCTGCCTGGCCTCATTGGTTCAAAAGCCTTGTGCTTTTTTGCAAGCCAAGTTGTGCTTCTGTGTTTTAGTTGATAGAAGGGCACCCTTCCAAGCAAACCGTATTTGTTCAATCTTTTTCTAATTGTGCTGTCATGGACTTTAACATGTAACATGCTCAGTGAGGCCTGTAGGGTCTGGCATATAGTTATACAGTAGTTACTGTATTTTGTATTTCTCTAAGCATTGCACAGTTTGACTTTGGGGTGAAAATTTTGGGTCTATTCCTGGGAAGATTGTCCACGGTCTTGAATGCCTTTCACTTGTAAATAATCTTTCTCACTCCAGAACATTTAACTACAACTTGTCTGGTAATGGATTTATAACCCTTTTCAGATTGATTTGCAGCAAATAATTGCTTCTTCAAGACTATTGCTTATGTTTTTCCCTATTGGCATTGTATTAACACACACCTGAATACTCCAGAAAAGCAAACTACCAAAATGTCTGCCTTTATAGAGGTCTGCACACCTGCTGCTAATAAATTAATCAAGGGCTGATGATTAGCAGCACCTGGTTGCAACTTAAATCCTGTTAAAGCAGCAAGGGGGTACTTAGTATTGCGCACATGTGTTTTCTTTTTTCTTTCATTTTTGTTAAACAAATAATGGCCTGTTAAAAAAAAAAAAAAGTTATATGTTGTTGGTTGTCTGAGGTTGTATTTGCCTAATACCAGGACTATTGCTATGATCAGATGATTTTTTTTATTATGTTTTTGCACAAACAAGATTTGGCACTAACTTTTACACATGACTGTACGTTATATGGAAGGTATGTTTTATTTATTTATATTTGTGGCTGTTAAACCCTGCTTCAAGCATCTCACCACCCAGTGAACATAAGCCAGGTTAATGTTATAATGTTAATGTTCCGGATAGAGCTGTTTTTCCTAGAGAGGTTCAGCGCAAAGCCTGTGTTTACACTCTGTGTAGTTAGAGTCCTCCATCTGTGGAGGAATGATTTACAGTCCAGGAGCATTCACAGACATGTATCAAACAGATCCATTCTTAAACTGATGGTCCCCTGGACCCCAGGACCCCAAGACACAGAGGAAGTGGCAGTGTCACGACTCCAAGATAAAGCACTTGCTGACAGGGATTGAAAGAATGAATTAAGTGCAGAAATAATTTCAAATATGTTTTTTATTAAAAGTTATTAAATTTGCACTTTGGACATCTCATCTCATCTAGAACATTTTTGTCTTTTGCATCTGTATATCTAGAAGAACTTGTACGTCTAGAAGAACTTGACATTCCAAACTAGACCGCAGCAAGGCACATCATCTAGTAAAACATCAGATATTTAAAAATGTTTTTAAAAGAATATACAATGAAATATTTATCTGCTTCAAAAACAAATTTACATTTTTGCAAGATTGAAAGTTTCTGCTTTTTCCTCTTCCTGGTTTCTCATTGATAAAGTAAATGGTGTGACCGTACTCAATGGTTAATCTAAATCTACTTTATATTTTAGTCTCAGATATGAAACGGATTAAAGTGTCCAGTCCATGTGTGGTGTTGCGAGAGGAAAATCTGATGTAAGTGTTAAACTAGCCCTCAAAAGTTGACGACGGACACATCCTATAATAATCTTCAAAGGCAACTGGTGGCATATTTGGCTGGTCGCCACACGCACATGCTCTCACACTCTCACACTCACACACTCACACACGTGCACACACACACACACACACACACACACACACACACACACACACACCCAAACGTAGTCTACCTTTTGCTCAGACGATGGTTTATGTTTCAGCATGTGGCAGTGAAGATAGTGTTTCCCTGCAGGTGTCCCATCAAAGCCCTCAGCCATGTTTCCACCCATGTGGCCCTGCGAGTAAGTGAGATTACTGGCTCGTTTACAGGTCTTACAGGATTGAAAGTCCATGTGTGGGCTGTCTGTCTGAGGTCTTGGGTTCAGGGTGTCATATGAGTCCTATGCCTTCGACCTCGACCTTTTCCTCACTCTGTGAAAGTACTTCCTTTAAGTTAAAGGATACGGCACTGCTTTGATTTGCTATTATTAATAACTGATCATTCTTTAGAAATCACATCTCTTCATAAAGAAAATCAGCTCATTTCCAGGTGGTATCTAGCAATAATGATGTCCTCGAGTTACCTGTAATTTGTGCTCGTGGATCATGGATATAATGTGGGAAATATGACTTCTATAGGAAATCTATAGGAAAATATTCCTAAAGGTAAAAAATATTATATACAAATGCACAGTAATACTAAAAATTTAATATGCAAGGGCTGCATTGTTCATGCGAGCAAAAATTTAAAAAAGGTAAATCCGTACAAGTACTTAAAACACAGTCATTCACTGTACAGTATGTATGAGAGAGAGTAATTTGCCCATGTTGGCACACCTTTACTACTCATTCAGGCATTGATTCAGTAGTTGTGTCATGAACTGTATGAAAGCAGTCTATTTAATTTTTATCCCACTGCTGTTTCATAGACAAAAGAGCTTTTGGGGAACTTTCTTCACTTTGTACTCTAAAACACAGACGCACAATGCATGAAACAGTCACATCTGCAAGGTGTGCTGCTTTCTGTCAGGCTCACAAATGATTGCTTCTCCGTTTGCTGGACTCTTCAGACCCTAACGCAATTTGATTATCTTTTACTTATCCTTATCCTTTCCAGTTGCATATCAGAGCTGTCAAGTTTGTTCACTCTGAGCTAAGATCGTGTAGTGAGAATTAAAGGCCCAAATTCCAGGCGTAAGTATTCAGACCTGAAATGAAACTCAAAACTGAAGCTTTGCTTAAAAGTTTGACTAAAAAACAAATGTGTGTCTCAGTTGAGGTTTCCTTCCACAATATATCACTAGTGCTTAGATACCATCAAAGAAGAAAGTTTTCTCGGTACGCCAGAGCCATGATCGGACTGCCTGCTTCAAATGTAAAATGCTTACATGTTTCTGTAAATGTCAATCACTTTTATGTCTTTCATTCACCAGAAATTCCATCACAAGTTTGACTTGAACACCCCTCATTGAATTAATAGATGAATTAATAGAATTTTTTTTCTTTCACGCAGAGGACATCCGAGTAGACAATCTCAGAGGAAATCTTAGTATCCTGAACTATAAGCAGGTAATTTCCATAATCTGAATGTAAAGCCCAGAAAACCACTTTACTTGTGTGCGTAACCAGCCTCTTAATATGCATAACATTTTTCATATAAATACTTTTGAAACTTTTGTATCTTCCTTCAGCATGCCTTTTAGGTGACACTACATGATTTATCTACATGACATAGGAAGATTTGCCAAAATGAGTGATTTAGGAGAACATTAAATTGAAGATTTAAAGGTCCCCGGCTCAATCCTGGGTGCTGGGTGGCTGAAATGGTGAATGATCAAAGCACTATGTGTTTGAGCCCCAGTCTGGCCAAGCTGCCCCTACTGAACCACCATCCTCTGAACCTCCTCCAATGACACAATATCCTGGTCGACCATGCTTCTTCTTCTGAATTGATCTACATCTTTATCACGAACTTAGACATATGTTTCTAACCCATTCTACAGAAGTCATGCGATATGTGTTTAGGCTGTGGTATATCATTGTACCCTGCATATACACCAGGGCTTATTAAAGAAACAAATATCAGCAGAGACCAAGGGCTATCTTTCTTCATTCTCCAATCTCCCTTTCCTGCACATCTGTCTCTGCTTTTGCTTTGCATCTTATCTATTTCTAAAGCATTGCTAAAGATCCTTGGGGTTGTGTAGGAAATGTGGGTATGTGATTTTCCCCGGCATTGCTGCGGAGGCTAGGAAATGTGTCTTTTATGGTAACCGAATGAATAATGGATGATGGAGGATCCAACAAAAACTAAACAAACTAACAGCCTTTGGCTGGGATGGTTATCACTTGCATTCATGGTGAAAAAAGAGAGAAAAAATGAAAAGAAATAAAATAAGAAAAAGGGATATGAAATGAAAAATGGTCCAAGTGCATTCTCTGTTGTAATTTTCACTTTTTCCAGTCGGTTCTCTGGCGGTTAGCAGAAGCAAGCTTAATCGCTAGCATTTGCTGGTATGATGCGATGTTACTTATGATGAATCCTAGTTACGGAGGCTTTCAGCAGATTGATGGACAAGCCACCTCACTCAAGACGAAGCCAAAGTTCTTCGTCTATAAATATAAAAAACGTAACGTGGCTTTTTCATGCTTGTTCTGGGACTCTGATAGCTTGAAAGACATGGATTTGTATCCAAGTTACACTGAAAGGGCTGGAGAATTGGATCGAGATTTAAAAGTGAAGCGAGAAAGCCCTGGGAAATCACGACTCAAAGCCCCATTTCAGCTGGAAAGCATTTCTTTAAAGCCTTCAGTCGTTGGTGGGTGACAATCCTATTAGGGAATGAACATATTGTAATTAAGAAAAGAAAAGAGGCAGGAACGATAGAAAAAAACCTTCTGTTTAAAATGGAACAGATTTGCTGTATAGTGCTGATTTCTTTTACAGCATTGAGTCTCACAAGTCATTTTCCAGTGATATGTCAAGTTCAGATATTGGATAATAATATATCTGGATAATTTTAGATCTGATGGATCTAATGAGCTGTTGTATGATCAGCCTGGAGCCAGTTAAACTAAACAATCTCCTGTTGCACTTTTTTATAAGGATGCCACCGATTATTCTCAGTGATGTGAGAAGGTAATGATACTTTAGAGGTAGGCAGGATTTCAAGAGCATATTCATAAGTGATTAAACCAGTTTAACACTAGCACCGGTGCTTCAGTTTGAACTATACTCTCTGTGTATACCTCCTGTCTATACACTGCTTGCTCATGCACCAAAGGGAGTGCTGTAGCACACTCGCTAAAAGATAAGACACCCAAGCTCCCAATCAATATGTTAGAGGCATTAGTCATTGCTGGGAAAAAGCATTAAATAAGAATTCATTCATTTTTTATATGGCTCATCCTGTACAGGGTCGCAGGAAGCCTGGAGCCTATCCAAGGAGACATCAGGTGTGCATCAAGGTGGGGTACATCCTGGACAGGGTGCCAATCCATAACAAAGGACACATGCAGAGACTCTAATTCAAACACTATGGAAAATTTGTGAATGCCAATTAGATTACTCTGCATGTCTTTGGACTGTTGGAGGAAACCGGAGTACACGAAAAAAACACAACAAATTCCACACACACAGACCTGGGGCAGGAATCAAACCTTCGACCCTGTGGGTGCAAGGCCACAACTACTATGCCACCGTGCTGCCCGCAAAATCATAAATAAAAATATATTATTATAGCATTTATTTTTCCTCATATGCATATCAGTCACATGGGTTTTAACTCAGACAAGAGCATGTTTTATTTAAGTGATTAGTTGTTAAAGGTCACGCTGTTTCCACAGGTGGATATTAAGGAACTCGTTCTAATGGTATTGTTTCTATAGTAACAGCTCATTCAGAGAAACTTGTGTGGTGGAGGATTTACATATACAAAGTGCAAAAATGCAGGGTTTTTTTGTTGTCCTTGTTTTTTTTTATAATTATGGTCTCCTGTGTCAGTTTTTGACAATAACTTCATGAGAAAGAAACAAAGATATGGTTGGTGGAGAAACATTTGTTTGTAGCTACTTTAATGTAAGGTTTTTGTAGATGTTGCATAACATTAAACAACATTATAAAAACAGTCATGTGACATGCAGTAATTTAGTTTTTTTTTTTTTTGCAAATTGGTGTAGTATATAATAAATAATAATTCAAATATATGTATACTACATATATTATAAGTATATTATGAGTATAATCAACTTCGAAAAAACACTCTCACGTTTTTTTTTTTTTTTTAAAACAGCTAATCCTCAACATTAGTTCATTTCCTTGCCTGAATTCTTCTCCTTTCAGTCCTAATACCCAAACTAAAACATTTTTTAATCCCTTTGCTTTTACTCTTATCATGTCCAAATAAAATTTCTTTCATGTGGTCTTGTAGCACTGTCGTTTAAAGAAAAGCATTAACAGCTTCTTATCCTGGTGAACAAGAATGCAGTGAAAAATCCCCACAGTGAGTAACTCCTTAATGAAAAGCCATTGAGGCTCAATGAAACATTGATTATATGCATATTAAAGGCACTTCATCAGAAGTGGCTGAGACTGAACAGGAGGTCACTAATAGAGAGAGAGAGGGATATGATTGCCCTGCACTAAGGGTAACTCTGTCTTAAGGAGCTTACAGCTGCCCGAAAGAGAAATAGACATGAAGAGCACCATGGGGAGAGAAATCCGAGAGATTATCGTTTCAGAGGGCAAGCTGCTCCCCTGCTCACCTACCCAACATTGACTGCAGGTCAGCCATCTCTAATAGAGTTCTCGTTTGCTTTTGGAGTCGACAAAGGTAATCTGGTTCTCTTTCTTTCGTAGGCTTTGGGTAATGAACATTACTACCTGGTTCACTGGCACACTAAAGAAACGACCACCAAAGGGAGTTTGAAGAGGGGGTCTAATGCTTTATTGAGCTTTACAAGCATTCGTGTTTCAAGAGGTTCCTTCCAGAATCAATTGAAAATTCATAAGGAGTTAAAACATTGCCAAGTACTCATACGAGTAACAATTTATTCGACAAGACCTACACTGGAGGGCCATAAGCACGGTGTGAATAAACCAAAATGGAAGAATGACAAAAAAGTATCTACATATAAACTATAATTTCTTGTTTTAACGCATTTTCTATAAAGTCATGTCGTCATTTCAGAAGTACGTTTACTGCAAATTATTTCATGTATACGCCTGGAGTTGGATATTGAACTAAAGGGGGGTCTATAGTGAATGGTATCCAATATCAGATCAATAATTAATTACTTTAATGAAAGTAATGAATGAAATCAATTTGTCCCTTTATAGTGCTGTTATGAAGCCCTATGTATATCTTTTTACATTTGCAGTTATATGTAAAAAACTGAAAGAATAATGATGGAATAGATACTTAATAAAAGCTTATGAAATTTCAAAATAAGCATACAAAAACATTTGGCAGATACCCTTATCCAGACTTTAACAAATTCACAGAGTGTGAATTAAGAAATGCTTATGAGTACATGAGGGGCGTTAAGTCAAACTGGGACTTTTGACTGTGCAGAATAACAAAACAGAAAACTCCCCTTATTTCACTATATAACCTACTGCTACTATATAACTCCCTAGTGCTTGGATACCATCAAGGTAAAACATTTTCTCAGTACACTAGAGCCATAATCGGACTGCCTGCTTCAAGTCTAAAACACTGGAATTCCAGGAACTCCTTTAATGACTCAAACATTTGGAAATGTCTTGAATTGAGGTCAGGACTATACAATAACTCCCAGCCGAGTTCCTGTAAAGTGCAAGTGGTGTTGGTGAACGATGGTGTGTGCAGTTTTCACAGACAGATGTGTCTCTTCTGCAAGTTGGTGCCAAGTTATCCATCGATTTTCGAGCATCAAACGTTCCACTCGTTGAATGTTCATAGGAACGACTGCAGTGGGATCTGAGTCACTCGGCCGGGATCATCATTCACAGATGTACGGCCGTCTTTAAAACGTTTGCACTATTCGAAAGGTATACTGCGGGTAAGAGTCTCATCACCAAACTGTGCTTGAGGTCTTGTGTCAATTGGTTTCATGATTTTTTTGTTCACCAGAACTTTCATTACAAGTCCTGGTTTGACCTGAACGCCCTTTGCATAATGAACACCTAATGTAGGTGCCCTTTAAACTAATAATTAAATTAAATATTTTTCTAATGTTAAAAAATATCTTCATAAAAATTGTATGAGTTCTGTAACAGCGTAATAATAGCTTACATTGCTTCATATGATACAGAATGTATGACAACAAAACTTCACATGATCTGGCATAATGCACATTATGTATTAAAGTACAGGTGTGCTATGATGCATTATAACTTTGTGTACTATGTATTAAGCAAGAGATAACCGCATTATTTTATGTAGACTGATGCATATAGGTACACTACTGTATACTGCCAAAAATATTCCCTCGGCTGTCTTTACATGCATATGAACTTGTGTAACATCCAATTCTTAATCCATAGGGTTTAATATGATGTTAACCCCACCTGCTTTGCAGATATAACAGTTTCAACTCTTCTGGTAAGGCTTTCCGCAAGGTTTAGGAGAGTGTTTGTGGGAATTTTTGGCCGTTCTTGAGGTCAGACACTGATGTTGGTCGAGAAGGTCTGGCTCGCAGTCTCCACTCTAATTCATCCCAAAGGTGTTCTATCAGGTTGAGGTCAGGACAGTCAAGCTCTTCCACACCAAACTCGCTCATCCATGTCCTTATGGAGCTTGCTTTGTGCACTGGTATGCAGTCATGTTGGAACAGGAAGGGGCCGTCCCCAAACTATTCTCACAAAGTTGGGAGCATGAAATTGTCCAAAATGTCTTGGTATATTAAAGCATTAAGAGTTCCTTTCACTAGAACTTAGGGGCTGAGCCCAACTATACACACTGCAGAAAGTTGGCGACCTCAGTGTACTATGTGTCTCAGCATCCGCTGACCCCATTCTGTGATTTTACGTGGTCTACCATTTTGTGGCTGAGTTGCTGTTGTTCCCAATCACTTCCACATTGTTATAATACCACTAACACTAACTGAGTATTTAGTAGCAAGACGTTATTGCACAGGTGGCATCCTATCACAGTACCACACTGAAATTCACTGAGCTCCTGAGGACGACCCATTCTTTCACAAATATTTGTAAAAGTGGTCTGCATCCATATTTGCTTGATTTTATACACTTTATAACCACGGAAGTATTTGGAACGCTTTTAAAGCAAATTCAAATATTTGGATGGGGGGAATGAATACGTTTGCCAATATAGTGTGTATCTAATTTACTTACTTATCATCTATACTGCTTTATCCTGTATACAGGGTCATTGGGGGGCCTGGATCCTATCGCTGGACAGGTGTTCTATCACCAAGCACGGGGAGAACATGCAAACTCCATGCACACAAAGACAGTGTGAATCGAACCCAGACCCTGGGGGCACAAGGTGCCAGTGCTAACCACTAAGCCACCGTGCTGCAATAAAGTGTATATCTACTTTTGAGAATTTATTAAGATGTAGATGTAGAGTTTTATAAGAATATGTCACATAATTCATTATAAATACATTAAATACATTTTTTTAATGGGAATAAATATTTTTGCTGTAGTCAAATAAAATCCATTGTTGTGTGTGATATCTTCTTTATTGCTAAGCATTCTTCTGTCTCTTCTGTTTTCCTTCTCCCGGCTGCAGATCTTCTCTATGGCCTTATAGCGCTCTGCTGAAAGGGCTTCACATGATGACTGGAGCTCCAGGAGGTCTTTCTCCCAGACGTGGCTCATGGTAAGCACTGTATTGTAGGAATCAGCAGGCAGCCATCTCTGCTCCACTGACCTCCATATAACTAGAATAAAGTGTGTGAGAAGGTTAAAGGTCATGACACTTCTGCGCACCCCCCAAATCGAGCTTTCAGCATCTATACCTGGCCTCATTACTCCCATGCATCTGCTGAAGAAAAGAGGAACCCAGTGGTAAGCGAGAACATTGTCGTTTTGGAGACGTTAGCACGTGGCTTTAAGATTCATGCTGGGAGTCGGGAAGAGTAATCACAAATTCATAGAATTCATTCTTAATTTTTGTTCCTTTCTTCTTAATAAAGTCTTCTTTGTTTTGATGATGTGCAGGGGGCATCACAGACACATTAACAGTCATGTTCCTTAAATAATATTGAGTCTAAAGGGAATAGAAGGGATAAAATAGTTAACAATATTCTTATTAAAATATTTAATAATATTCCACAGATCTTTGGTTAATACGTTGCATTTTGTCTTCTTTTGAACGTTAACTTTACCTCTATTAAACATGGATTTTTATTATACAAAACTGTCATGCTGCATCTGACACATTCCGTTCATATATAAATATTCCATATTTTACGGAGAATTCTCCCACAGTTTGAGAAGCTTTGTGTGAAACATAGTGAAAGGTTCAAACTGGTGGACATGGCAGTCCTACTTTTTTTTCTTTACATAACCACTTTATCTGCTCATGTACCTGTGCAGAAATTAAAATATTTACAGTAATAATGTCACAACACCATTAATCCACATGATGGGCCTTCTAGAAGGGGAATGATATTTAGCATCATTTTTTTGTAACCTGAGGTCAGAAGGAGTTCTGTGGGTACGACTGGGATGTAGACTGATCCACAGCTATTGTTGTGTCAAACATTTGGATATGCTCTAGGGTACATCTCTATCTTCTTATCTTGTCTTTGCACTCAGTGAGCTCACAGCCGCATACCCACATGCACCATCAGCGAGGGGAACATAAACACGACTCGTCTCCATGCAGGAGAAAGATGAGCATCACTGATTAATATCTGCAGAATTAGTCATACAAAGTAAAGGACATTACCTCCCTAGGGTACTCATTATCCTCCAATAGTGCTTAAAACTCTTTTAAATCATCATTTAAAGTGTCGTGACTCACTGGTATGCTTAATAATAACAGCTTCCAGGCACCATAGAGCTAATATTGGATATTTCATATTAAAGCTAAGTTTAATTGATTTGAATTCTACACTTAACAGTGTAGAACCACTTAACAGTGGAGTTCTTAGGGCTACATAAGCACTTTCTGATTTTCATAACAAATTAAGCAGGTTTAATTAAATGACACTAAAGGATGGTGCATATAGGGCTCCATAACCCCTTATATACAAATACAAATTATATAGTCTTGATTAAACCCTTAAAACCCAAGCGGCAAAGATCCGTAAATTTTACCACGACCGGAATATAGGAATGTCATCACAAAAATGTACAACTCTCATATTATTATTATTATTAGTAGTAGTAGTAGTAGTATTGTTAGTATATTAATTGTGTTAGAGATAGGGCTACACGACTCTTACATAATGCATAAACCTACTTAAATGAAATCATACTGTATTAAGAGCGATTGAAGGAACAATGTTTAGGCATAGTGTTCATTGGGGTACATTAACTATTAAGTCCTTTCTTAAAACTATGACTACCTCAATGTTCAGTACATGGAGATTTAAAAAGAGTTAATTAAACACCATGTGAGAGTGTTGTTCATAGTGCTACTGTACCTGACTCTTCCTAATTGTAAGAAAAAGTTTATGTAAGGGTTGTAGAGACCTACAGTATGTGCATCACTTTTCAGTTATGAGGCTTGACTCAGTGGTTGTAACGCTTTTGAATCACAAACTGCCCTCACTGATAAGGCAAATAACGGCCTTCTACTGTATGTCTACAGGAAACAACTTAACAACTAAACACACTGAGTCACCCCTGCCCCATGACATAAACATGCATAAGCTTCATAACCTCTATTCTTTTCTAAACTTTTCTGACCCAGGTTTATGTAATAAACTTATGGAGTTCTTAGGACTACACAGCCCACGTATACAAAGCTCATAACTGACATAAAACAATTTAACCACATTTCCATTTTTATTATTTGAACAGTCATTGGCTGACATAATGACATTGACATCAAATTGGTATGTTGACATAAGTACATTAATTGTAATGACAACTGACTCGCAGTGTTCTGTATACTATTGTTATGTCAGATTTGCATAATAATAATCATTGCAGCAATGTCACAGCATTATGACACAGTTATGTACAGTATATCAGGCCTGACTATTACAAATGCCCCAGATACGACGAATATATTTCCTTTGCCGGATTACATTACAAATAGTCAGTCCAATGCTGTGACATCCTAATGATGAGTTATTTGTAGATGTTCTCAAGCCAGCGGTAGGGCTTAAACGTTAAGCAGCATTTTGTTGCTGTTAAAGTCAGGTAATAACACAACCTCATGTTATGTCACTTGACCCCAGTGTTACCAACAGGAGCGATGAGGCTTTATGAGAGCCTGAGCATCTCGAAATTAGACTTGATAAGTTTTTTATGTTATGAAATATTTATGTAGCCTCATAAAAATGATATTCGCCCTGTAACTGAATTCTACTGTAATTATATTTACAAGGAAAAATATTACATTTAAATCTATCCAAAAAAACAACAACTTCAAATCGCACCACTTTCACCACAGAACCCCATTTCCTCGGTAACTGTTGTGCGCCGCTGTCATGAGTGATGTACAGGCATGCAGGCTGTCCTCTGACCCCACATTACCAGTACATTAACCTTCTGCGAGGTGCACCACTCCAGCCCTAAAACCCCTGACCCCGAGTCCCCACTCTGGACTCCAGGGGGTCCCTCTGTTCCTCTCTGAACCCAGCATGGTCACTGCATTGTGTCCGCTGCCTCTTTGTGCACGTTTCTCGAAATACTCATCACAGACGCCATCGAGCCTCCCCCCTCCGGTGGGAACACGCCAGTCTGTGATTCCTCAGCATGAGATCTTTCTTAGCAATTGAGAAAAAAAGAAGTACAGCTCGAGTGCAGCCTGCAGGTACACCTCATGCCTCCTGGCAGGCGAGCTGCAGCGTTCTGCTGCTGGAAATTAGTCGTTGGCTGGCCTTTCTTTTTTGCTGGTGTCAAGCATGCGCCCCTGATGAGCGATTTGTTGATATGATAACTCAATTAGTCCTCTGGCTGTGAGACAGGGTGGCAAAGAGCCTGAGGGAGGCCCTGCTCCTGCTACTGCTCTGGCTCTTGCTCCTATTCCTGATCCTTAACCTTTCCTCAGGGGATCAGAGTTAGCACTGTAAATTGCTTAACTGGCCAGAAGTTAAATAGCTTTAGCATCACAAACAAGACACGGACTCTATCCAGAGATCGATCTGTTACGATCTGTGGATAGTTGCTAGGTTGAAGGTATCTGTCTTCAGTTCTACACTTCTACATCAAGCTGAAGATGACCTCCCCTTATGTGTCAGGGCCTTTTCATGCACCTAGCTTATCACTTAATACCGTACCGAATTATTGTCATTGACATGCCTTTTTCAAGACATTTCTGGACTACATGTCACTATGGATGTGGAACCTTCATTGTCACATGCATATGCAAAACCAGACACTAAAACTACGACTGTCCAAGCTCCATCAGAGTGGAGTGTCATGGGTAGAT
>JAOTRS010000016.1:1767825-1785842 GCA_028565755.1 Dinotopterus cunningtoni
CACCTTTCATTGTTCGAGACATCAGTGCTCTCTTTCTCTCTTTCACACACACACACACACACACACACACACACACAGAATAAAAGATACAAGAAAAAACATGCATTGTCAGTAATGTAGCTGCAAGGAATCTTAGGGGAGACAAGTCTTACAAGTCCTATACTGAGGATCAGCATAAAATGTGTGTGTGTCTGTGTGTGTGTGTGTGTGTGTGTGTGTGTGTTGTGAAAAACTCCACAAAAAAAACGTCACAAACACAGCCCTGCAAAGAGCTTTGAGATTATGAGTGATGCATACATGCATCCCGCCATACTGTAATACTAATCAGTAAAACTTAGAGTTTATGAGGTGTTTAAATAGACTTTATGAATTTGTGTTTTCTCTTGGAATGTCTCACATGCGCACACACACGCACACACACTCTACAAAGTTCTTTCACTATTTGAAATAAGACAGACTATAAATTATGGATCATGTGTCCCAGCATACACTAATAACCTGGACACCTAAACGCTAGCTAACAATGAAGCTAATGTTTTAGCTAGCAAGAAGCCTTTAAAATGTTTTCTGGAAACAACATAAGTTATGTTATGTCTTACATAACATAAAAGCAGAATAAGAGTGGAAACCACACAAAACAATCAAAATTACAATGAACATTTCCCCTAAGAGGTGTCAATCAACAAAAATAAAACCCAAACTTCCTTTCATCCAAGTTGTGTGCAGATCGGAAGGTCTGATGTGGCGACCCCTTACAGGGCTCAAACCCAGATCCTCAGATCTGCAACCTAGACTAACACATTTACACTTGCTTAGAATTAGCATGCTAATTGGGCTAATGTTAGCACGATGTGAGCAGCACTCAGGTGTTAGCAAACAATGCAATAGTGAACACAGCTGTGGGGCTCATTCTCTTCTTTCTTTCTTTCTTTCTTTCTTTCTTTCATTCTTTATATTTTGTAATTTAATCTCTCTTTTGCTTTTACTCATCTGTTTTGTTTAAGTATTTTTATTGTCCTCCTTTCTTTCATTTCTATTTATTTATTTATTTATTTATTCATTCATTTATTTCCACATGTACTTTCCTACATTGTATCTTTTACACCTTTCTTCATTGTGTATCCCTCCATTTCTTCTCCTTCTTATTTCTTTTTTACTCTATGTACTCTTTCTCTTCATTTTTTCTGCCCACCCCCACCCCCACCTTCTCTCTCTCTCTGGGATCGTTTCCTAAGCTGTAGCTCCTGACTGTAATACACATTTGATCTGTGTGAGAGACGGTGCAGTCTATGGGGTGTATTTGTACAGTGCATGACACACACACACACACACACACACACACACTACTGTCACAGAGGTGTATAGACCTCACACAGCCTGAAACACACTCAGATACTGATAGTTCTAGAGATTTATGAAGTGTATATTAGTGTAGTGAAGAAGCCAGAGGGCAACAACATTGTAAATTTTGTGTGTGTTTGTGTGTGTGTGTGTGTGTGTGTGTGTGTGTGTGTGTTTGCATGTATTTGTGTATGTGTGTTTGCATGTATGTGTGTGGGGGGTGGGGGGGCACACTATTATATATTCTTTCTTTCCTCCTTCTCTTTTTTCTCTTTTGCTTTTTGTTCACTTCTTTTGTTACTTTTTCTGTTCTACTCTTTCTCCATACCATTTTTCTTCCTTCTAACCTTACTTCCTTCATGTATTTACTTGTCTTTTTCCTTTATTATTCTCTCTAACTTTAGCATTTTTCCTTCTCTTTTTCCTTCTTTCCCTCTATCCTCTTTTTCCCCCTTTAATGCAATTCTTTCTCTTCAGCTGTTCCCACTGATTCTTTCTTTAATTTTTGCTTGGTTTCTGTTGCTCTCTTGCCCTCTCTCCTTTTTTATTTTTTTCTCATGTGCTTTTATCACTCTCTTTGATTTGTTCTTCTTCATTCTTTCCTTTCTTACTTTCTATCTTTCTTTTTATTTTTATATAACCCGAGGGCATGAGGTGTCCCTCAAGGATCAATCTTTGGCCCATTAAAAAGGTAAGGTTCATTTGCTTATTTGTTTTGAAGCTGATGATTTTAGTAGTAACAAGTAAATGAAACCAGTTGTCTTGTGTATGTAGAGAGAGAAAAGAAATGCAGAGGTGAGCTGAGGGAGGAGAAACATAAAGATCTGGGCCATGCAATCAGTTTAGCCTATTTGCCTGTCTTGTATGTCACCTGCAGACTGAAACTCCATTTCCAGTGATTAAATCATTTTAAAATATTTAATCTGCCAGTGTCACGGCCACTGCCATGTCCTGCGCACATACTCAGTTGTGTCTGTGAACTCTGCTCTGCTCTAGTTTACAATAGACATCATCATCGCTAATAATGTCCTCTCATAATATTTCACTTCTAATCTATCTTTCTCTCAGTGTGATAAAGGACAAAAAAATACAAAATGACTCTTTTTTTTTACAGAACATGGGCTGGATGTCAGTCCATCAGTGTGTTGTTAGACTAAGAAATGCTTGATCTGTGTCTTTATCAACAGTTATTTTATCAAATTTATTTTGCTTGTTAAATTAATAAAATAAATTACACCAGAGGCACAGAAGTATTTACAGTTAGACTTTGTACACATTGTAACATTTCTAAAGTCTTACATTTAAAACAAATCTAATTAATGTAAAATACTGTATATTAATATGAAATTATGTATGAGGCCGTGTAGAACAACACATTTAATGCTATTCAAAATATAAGGATATAAGAATAAGAAATTCATTGTCTGATAAGGGGCATAAATTATGTCACTTTTGTAGGCGCAACACATTTAACTTAGAAATTACAAATATCCTGGTCACTATAAAATTCAAATGACACTAATTTATATAGTTAACAATACACTGGGAGTTAAGGTGAGTTTGGGGCCTTTGATTTTGAGTTTGGGCATCCCTTAAAAGTTAAGGCAAGAAAAGTTTATTTGTATATCACATTTCAAACACGGTGGTAATTCAAAGTGCTTTACATACACTAAAACATAAAAAAAAATAATCACAGCAATAAAACTTTTAAAAACAATTTAAAATTTGATTTAAAATCAAAATAAAACAGTTAAACAAGAAATGAGTATTACCTAACAAAGTTCAGAGGTGGGACTACATGTACTTTGTTCCTGTACTTATTTACATATGTCATGTATCTGTACTTTATTTGAATAGTTTTATTTAAGGTTTTTTTTTTTAATGAAAATGGCTACTGAAAGCTATACAAGCCCTGTACCCTGTTGATATTTAAACGTAAGAACTTCCGTACTTTTACTCAAGTACATAATTAAGTGGGGGACTCACATAATTAAGTGGGGGAGTAATATTAGCCTTAGGAAATCCCTGCTTTTACTCAAATATCTGATTTGTGTCCCACCTCTGCCAAAGTCACAGGGAGAGTCACATAAAGTATTCCCTTTGATGATGTCATTCATGACTGTATCAATGTCCCTGTCATATTTGTAATAGTGATCCTGGTATTGAGACGTTGCAGATAATTCAAGATGATTATTGTGGTAACATTGTCTCTGACACAAAATGTAGAATATTGTGTTGGCAATGCTTCACAGGCAGGAGAGACAATGAAATTGCTAACAATCTGAGCAGAATTATCTACTGTAAGATTAACCCTCTATATGGGTGATATACTGTACGGCAGTACAGTCAATGCTGCTACACAGATTTGTGAGAAATATAAGTAAGTCCCACGAACAAACAAACAAACAACAAGCAAATAGAGATTGCTTAAATATTAACAAGAGTCTATGAATGTCTGTAATAGCCACCCCATTCTTTGTCAGTTCACTCATCCTTCCATTTCCTGCTCTCTGATTCTCGCTGTGTGACAGGTCCTCTGTGCTGATGACTCGACTCAGTCGTCTGTTTCAGGTTTGATGTGATGTCTGGTTGCCGTTCGCTCCATGTGGGTAGAAAGCTGATGAACCGAACAAGAGGTGGAAGTGTGAAGCCATTATTAATGACACCTATTTCCCCCGATTTTCTGTATGTATGTGTGTGTGTACTGTATGTGTGTATTTTCCAAGCTATCATAATTATCTTGCATTCTAGCAGGATCCACATTTCCTCAATGCATAACTCAATTGCACTTTTAACCTCAGAGCACCTCAGTCGCGTCTAAAGCTCTATACAAATAAAATAAAATAATAACTGGACTTAATTGCATTTACTTATATAAACTTAATTGTCTAATCAATTTCTTTCTATTATTGCTACATAGACATATCACTATTGCCAAAAGTAAGAATACTGATAATGTCATGTGATCAAACTTAATCTAAGTGGCAGATAAAATTGCCAGTTACTTAGGCATTTGAAAGAATTCCAAGAATTTGGAAGATAAAGGACACTTAGCTAACAGGTTTAAGGAGGCTGTTTAGAAGCTAAAACTCATTTGCTTTATTCTTGTTAAATTACTTAACCAAGAAGAAAAGAAGAAGGCTTGGAGGAGAAACTCTGTTGTAGAAGATAGACAAGTTGCACCTTTTGATCTTAGAACGAGGAGGTGATCTAACATTATAACATAAATCTTTACCTAAAGTTTAGGTAAAGCGCAGCACTACATTTGTCCATTGGAACCTGATTGGCTCTGGGATTTTATGATGCAATAACACATAATGTTTAACACTGAAGCTGCTCGGATGCAACTGTAAGGTGGGTTAAATCACATCGTTTTGATTACAGTGAAATTTCTAAAACTTGACAAATTCAGAACCTTTCAGAAAAAAAGATAAAAATGAGGATGTGAAGTGTTTAAAAGAAACAGCCTCCATATATTTTACTTTCCTGAATATTCGGGTTACAAGTTGGGGAACAAGGTTTAAAGTCCAAAAGGAAAAACTGTTAGTAAGTGAATACAAGGAGATTTACCTAAAAAAAAAAGACCAACTGCATATGGGTTGCAAAGTGTGTATAGCAAACTATCCAAAGAACGCATTATCAGTCCTCAAGTTCTTAATTGAAAGAATCCAAAACCTGTTCAGGGTGTAACAAAGAAGATATGGTCAATTGGCTTGGTGTGCACATTAAAGTATTCACATTTCCTGGTTAGTTATAGTGATTATGTGATATGACATTGGGAACTGATGAAAAACAGGGTGTCTCAAATGAAATTGTAGAACTACAAGCCCTGAGTTTATGTTGAGCAGCAGGGCCGTTCTGAGAGCTCAATAAGGAGTCTTCCATGGATCGAGGATGTGATGCCTACATCAACATCTGAGAGGTTTTTCCAGGATGATAATGACCCAGGAATTGAACCAGGACAGTGGCAAGGGTGTGCTAAATATTCTTGCATGCATGAAAAATAGATAAGGAAAAAAGAAGTGAGATGATTATAGCTAAGATGTGTGTGTGTGTGTGTGTGTGTGTGTGTGTGTGTATGTGTGTGTGTGTGTGTGTGTGTATGTTGGGATTGTTGGAGTTTGGCATGTATATAAAAATAGTGGGATATGGAGGCATATTAATCTGGCTTAAGAGCGAGAAGGACCTCACAAAATGGCTCAGGCAAACAGAGCTTATGGAAAGCAAAAGAAAAGCCCTGCATTTTCTTGCATTTCTTTTGCTCAAGTAAGCTCCATCCATTTTTTTTTTTTTGGTAAAACAGCCCTACTTCTCAATCCACTTAGTGAACATGACAGAGATGGCCTTGGGGTAACTTCATGCATTATCAGCTACATTATGATTAACAGAGCCAGAATAATTAATCTGTTCTCAACCACAACTTAAACAAGCTTGTCTTACTGTAACCTCACCTCTAATTATTTCACAATTAGTATAATTATGAGTTCAGGTTAAGGTAAGAGGAAATTTAGATTTATTAATGTCAGGTGGGAGAAAAGTAAGATTTGTGTAAAATGCTATCACAGTAAAACCTCGGATTGCAAGTAACACGGTTTGCGAGTGTTCTGCAAGACGAGCAAAGATTTTTAATAAATTTTGACTTGAAAAACGAACAAGTCTTGGTTTACGAGTACCGAGTATCATGTAGCATGCATGCGCTTCTTGTTTTGTGTCTGTATGTGTGTGTGTACAGCACATGTGTAAACCAAAAGCAAGCAATGTTTTATTTTTACTTTAAATTTTGTGTTAATTATTTTCATGTATTCATTTTTTTTGGGCTATGGAATTAATAATTTGAGTTTCTATTATTTCTTAAGGGAAAATTTGATTTGGTTATGAGTGTTTTGGAATACAAGCCCACTTCCGGAACGAATTATGCTCAAAATCCAAGGTTCCACTGTATTTAAAAGGACAGACGAGCACAAGAACAAATCCAAAACACTTTATGTGATCAAGGTGAGACAAGAGGTGGACAAATAGAGTGGCAAAAACTAAAATGGTAAAATGTATAAAATTACAATTGCAAATTTCGGGTTAGGATTTAGAGTTAGTCTTAAGGTGTACGGCTGGGAGTAGGCAAAGGTTTACAGGTTGGGATTGGGTTTATGCTTAGGGTTAAAGGTTGGGGGAAGTGTTGGAGTCAGGATTAGGATTAGTGTTATGGGTTTATTTGGGTCTAGGGTTTGGGGTTATGTAAGGGTTATGGTTTGGGTTATGGTTAAACTCAAGGGTTGGTTGGGGAATTTGGGTCATAGGCTTAAGGTTTAAGATTATGGATTCAGGTAGGGGGGTAGGGTTGAGGTTAGGGGTTAGGGTTTGGGGTTAGGTCTAAGGTTTAAGCATATGGAAAAGGTTTCGGGTTAGGGTAAAGGGTTAAAGTGTCAGATTAGGGTTAAGGCTTAGGGTTATGGGTTCAGGTATTGGGTTAGGGTTGTGGTGAGTGTTAGGGTGTGTGTTTGGAGTTTGGATTAGACTAAAGGGTTAGAGTTACGTCTCCGGGAACCATCACTTTATCGCGGTGGAGAGGTTTGCGTGGCCTCATGAACCTGGAAGTAGTGTTGTCTGGAGCCATGTGCTCCTGGTAGGGTCTCCCAAGGCAAAGTGGTCTCAGGCAAGGGGCCAGACTAAGTATGATTTAAAAAAAACCTATGAAAAAAAGAGAAGTGGCCCTGCCCGGAGGAAGCCCGGGGCCATGTCTGGAGCCAGGCCTGGACAAAGGGCCCGTCAGCGAGTGCCTGGTGGCTGGGTCTGCCATGGGGTCCGGCCAGGAACAGCCCGAAAGAGCAATGTGGACCCCTGTCCTTTCTTCATCTTGTGGACCCATCCCCTGCAATAAAAAATGATGGGGTTGGGTGCGCTGCTATATGCGTAGTAGTGAAGGCCGAGGGCCTCGACAGACCAGACCCGGGCGGCAGAAGCTGGCTCTGGGGGAAGGAGCTGGAGCTTGTGCGGGAGGTGGAGGGTTATCAGTTAGATCTGGTGGGGCTTACCTTAACGCACAGCCTCAGCCCTGGATCCATACTCCTGGATAGGGGTTGGACTTTGTTCTTCTCCAGAGTTACCCAGGGTGTGAAGCGCTAGCCGGGTGTGGGGATACTCACCCCGGCTAAGAGCCACGATGTTGGAGTTTACTCCAGTGGACGAGAGGGTTGCCTCTCTGTGTCTGAGGACCATGGGGGGGCAAAGTCTCACTGTTGTCTGTGCTTATGCTCCAAACAGCAGTTTAGAATATTCTTCCTTCTTGGAGACTCTGAATGGAGTACTGCATCAGTCTCCAGTAGCGGACTCTAGAAGCAGTTGCAAGTTTTGCTGGGGGACTTCAATGCACATGTGGGCAATGACGGAGGTACTTGGAAGGGCGTGATTGGGAGGAACGGCCTCCCTGGTCTAAACCTGAGCTGTGTTTTGTTATTGGATTTCTGTGCTAGTTATGGATTGTCCATAACAAATACCATGTTCGACCATAGAGATGCTCATAAGCGTACTTGGTACAAGAGCACCTTAGGCTGAAGATCATTGATCGATTTCGTGATCGTATCATCTGACCTGAGGCCATATGTCTTGGACACTCGGGTAAAGAGAGAGTTGGGGCTGTCAACTGATCACCATCTGGTGGTAAGTTGGGTCAGGTGGCAGAGGAGACCACTGAACAGACCTGATAAGCCCAAACGGGTAGTGTGGGTGAATTAGGAATGTCTAGGGGAGGCCCCTGTCCAAGAGGCCTTCAACTCCTACCTCCAGCAGAGCTTTTCCAGCATTCCTGTAGGAGCTGGGGACATTGAATCAGAGTGTTCAATGTTCAAAGCTTCTATTGCTGAAGCTGGAGTCATGAGCTGTGGTCTTAAGGTTCTGGGTGCCTCAAGGGGCAGTAACCCTCGAACTATGTGGTGGACACCTGTGGTTAGGGAAGCTGTCCGTCTAAAAAAGGATGATGACATTGTTTCCAGTTGGTGTTGGCTTCGCCAGGGCTGTGCCCTGTCACCAATCCTGTTTGTGATTTTCATGGACAGGATATCAAGGTGCCACTGTGGAGGAGAGGGTATCCAGTTTGGTGGGCTAAGGATTGCATCGCTGCTTTTTGCAGATGATGTGGTCCTGATATCATTATCAGTCTGTGACCCGCAGCAATTGCTGGATCGGTTTGCAGCTGAGTGTGAAACGGCAGGGATGAGGATCAGCACCTTAAAATCTGTGGCCATTGTTCTCATCAGGAAACCGATGGATTGTCTACTCTAGGATAGGGAGCGAGTCGTTACCCCAAGTGAAGTTTAAGAATCTCGGGGTCTTGTTTATGAGTGAGGGAACATTGGAACATGAGGTTGGCCAGAGAATCGGAGCAGCGGGGGCTAAGATAAGAAGCTCAGTCATCAGTGAGAAACTCAGAGTAGAGCCGCTACTCCTTTGCGTAGAAAGGAGTCAGTTGAGGTGGTTCGGGCATCTAGTAGGGATGTCACTGGGATGCCTTCCTAAGGAGGTGTTCTTGGCATGTCAAGCTGGAAAGAGACCACGGGGCAGACTAAGGAGACTAAGGGGCAGTGGTGGCTTAGAGGGCACTGAGTTACTGATCGAAAGATCGGCGGTTTGATCCCCAGCTCCACCAGGTTGCCACTGTTGGGCCCTTGAGCCTTGAGTTAGAGTTAGTGTAAGGGGTTAGGGTTTGAGGATGGCTTAAGAGGTTAGGGTTTGGTGTTAAGCTGATGTGGTGGGAATTACAAACCAGAGTCAAAACCCTTAACAACAAGCAGAATTAAATGTACATCCGCTATATGAACATATTTTAAATCTGTAATCACTAATCAGGTCACTGCAAATGTGACATTGAACAGAGTGTGTGGTTGTTGCAGTTTAGGGCTGTGTTGGGAATTGACAACAATTCCAGCACAGACAAGACAACTGAATAGTAATAAAGTGCAAACTCAAGCAAAAGCAGATTTAACCATTTATTCATTAATGTCTCTTATAAAGTAAAAACATGCATATGTCACAACTTTTACATGTTAAAAGTGATTTCCTGGTGAATTGTTTTAACAGGTTTGAAAGTTTTGCTTCCGAATGCTGTACAGTGTTCCAAAACTTAGTCTTAGTGTACACTTAATTTAATCCAATATGTGAATTGTTCCCATTTATAACTTTTATAATTTGGAAAGTGAGACCAATTTTAGTTAGTCCGGCCAATGTTCTGTCCTTGCTAGCCCTTATGTTATTATATGTAATATGGAAGTTAGCATTTAATTTTGCTCTCTATGACCTTATGATGTTCCAATAAAACACACCCACATGCAGATTCCCCTGCTTCAGCCTCCCCAGTGTTAGAGTAATGGAGACAAATTCACCAGAAAAAAAGCTCCTAATCTGAGAATATTGGCAGGAGTGAGGGGGTTGAGGGGTTTTAGAAGGAGCTGCAGAAGCTCATCTTCTCACCTGCAGCTCCTCGGCAGGGTGACAGCTGTCATGTGGAGTTTCATTAAAATGCCCACATGGCCCTGAAAGGTGTGTTTTGCAACAAATCGAGATCTTGTGGCATACAGAGCTGACACACACCACCCACTCGGACAGTTTCATCAGGAAAATATCTATGTCGCTTATTATTATTATTATTAGTATTATTATTATTATTATTATTGTTGTTGTTGTTGTTGTTATCATTATATTGGTAAATAGTGAAACGTTGCCTTTACCATAGATATATATTAGATTAGCCAAGATGTGTTTTGTATATTTTGTCTCAGAGACTGTTCACTCATTGTTCCTTAAATGGTTAACTTTTACTAAAGGAGCTTATATTTAAAATAAAATCTAAAATGAACTAAACAAATAATACTGAACATTATTTAAGTTATTTCAAATTAGATGCATGCTTTGTCCTGATAATGTGCACCACCCAAATAATATCTATTCAGAAATAATCCTGGTCTCTTTTGGTGTTCTTTTGTTTTTGACAGATGTGTTAGATGGAGTCAGGTAGTGTTTGTATACCTATAAATTGAGTGAACCTGATAAACTGGCTAATAATTTTAGCTAGATGTTTAAAATATACCTATTAAACTTCCAATCGTTCTAAGCATAAGCAAGCATTATCAGTCTATTACAAAGAATTGTTCATCTACTAAAAAAACAATAATAATAAGCTTTGTGCTCAGTGTCCAAACTTTGTCATTCTTCTTATTATTCATGGTATTCATTGTTCGCTGCTCAGCTGTGTAATGTACACATTTAGCAGGACTTTGCTCCACCGGCCCCGTCTGGCTCCTTTGCTGAATCCGGGAAGTCGGGCAGTTCCTCGGCCCCTGAGGCCACAGACAGCGGCGTGCACAGATCAATCTTCCTGTGACACTTCATTTAGACTTTGTTAATGTGGACTTAGGCCTCATTACGCCTATTGGCAGGTCCTGACAGTCCAGAGAAACGCCAGCACTTATCCATCCTCCTGGGAAGCAGCTTGTATTTAAATGGACCAGATAAGGCTTATCCAAACGCTCACAAAGCTGAATAAGTCATTTGCTTTTTTTCCTTCCTCTAGCCCATTTTTATTCAACACAGTCATCAATATTTTCAGTTTAATAAAGCCATGCGTAAGGTTTTTTTTTTTTTTACCCAAGAATGAGGATAGAGTGTGGAGTGCTGTTATCAGCTAATGAGAAATCCTCCACGCTATTACAGCATCTGAACTGCACTGTAGGCATCTGAGTTAATACTAATAATACAATAACGGCTCAGGTCCATCTTCAGACACTTCAGGCTTATAAATCAGTGAGCTACATTAACTAAAGAGCTGATGTGTCTTATACACAAGCATGCCCTGTTACACTGCACAAGTGGTCACCTATGTTATCTACATTTACATTTCTGGAATTAGACAGACACTCAGAGAGATTTGATAATAAAGTGAGTAAAAACAGCTTGCTAACACCACCATATAATAACTTGGCTAGCATTACAATAGGGAACTGTCACTTGAGAAAGCATAAACACTTAGCTAGCTAACATTTTTGTGTGTAGCTTAGAATTGCAACAACAAACATATAGCTAGCAGGTAGTACCATATAAGGAGCTCTGAGGCAGAGGAAGAAAAACATAAAAAGACTACTAGCTATAAAAGCTACGCAAAAAATGCTAGTTACTATTACAACAACACCTGCTGGATAAAGCACTATAAAATAACTTGGCTTCCAAGCTAATATGTAAGAAATAAAACATCCAGTGCCATGTTGTCAAAGAAAAATAATCAATGTTGAGTTTCTGTTATGATCTTTTTTAGGTCAAGTCAAATGTGATTTTATTGTCATTTCAACCATATACAGTTCAATACACAGTGAAACAGAACAAAGTTCCTCCAGGACCAATGTGCTACTGTACATACAGCATAAAATTACAACACAAATGAATAAATTTACAACAACAGGTCATCCTAACCTTTTAATTCTTCTTACACCACAGCAATTTGTTAAAACAAACAAAAAAACCCTTTATTTCATATTCCTTATCATTTGTTTAGAATTATCTTATTTCTACACTTCCTTGTACAATTATATACAAATGGTGTTATAGAAACATTCCTATAAAACATTTAGAACATATTTTCTCCAGGGCTATTGGAAAACTTTTTAGAACCTGGCCTAAAGAAAGTTTTCTATAGAAGCCATATCACTATATTTCCTTGGAAATGTTTGTTTGTAGAATTACTTAAGTTTTTCCACATAAATTCTATAAAATAATTCTTTAGCAATTCTATAGAACATTTTACAGTGTTTGGGGAACACTGTGCAGGTTGTGCAGGTTGTGCGTGCATGTGTGTGCGTGTGTGTGCGTGTTTGTGCGTGTGTGTGTGTCAAGACGACCGTTCACTCCCTGATACTGACCGGGCGACTCTGAGGCTCTGTGATACCTGTTTTAAGAAGCTTTGCACTCTGGTGGAAACTTAATCCCATTCCAAAGCCTCTTTCTGCTTCTGAATCTGTGTGTGTGTGTGTGTGTGTATAGGGTGGAGTTTAGTGTATCTCCATCCCCACATGGCATCATCAGCCTGGGGGATCATATTCCAGGATGGGAATTAGCCACCTGCTAATTTTAAACAGCGCCCCCTACTACACACAGCACTTCTCCTGCTACATGTGTTACACACTGATTATTTTAACCTACTTATTACACTTTAGATAAACTTGTTTTCCCCCATAAAACGTCACAGGCCACCAGCACACTCATTTACTGTATGCATAGGGGAATTTAGAAACTGACTGACATGTTCTTGTAAGATGGAAGGAAACTACAGAATCCTGAGGAAACCCAGGAGAACACAAGAAACTTCACACAGACAATGAGGCGAGCTCAGGATCAATTCCAGGATGCTGGAGCTCTGATGTGGCAGTGCTATTATTATAATAATAATAATAATATGACATAGTGGTTAGCACTGTTGCCTTAAACCATTAGGGTTGAGGGTTCAATTCCCACCTCAGGTTCTCCCTTTGCTTGGTGGATTTTCACCGGGTACTCCGGTTTCCTCCCACAGTCCAAAGACATGCAGAATAGGGTAATTGGTGTTCCCAAATTGCCCATAGTGTGTGTGGCACTTTGCCCAGCGTGTACACCGCCTTGTTGATGATGAGTGAGTGAGTACTATTTATTTGTAATACCATTAGCACGTTTTATTGCTTATTATTTTAAGTTTTATTATATTGTATTTTGCTTATAAGTTTTAACATTTTATATTGTTATTAATATTATTATGTTGTGGTGATCTTAATCAGATAATCATATTATTAATGTTAATCATATTATTTTTATTATTATTATTATTATAATTTAGCCAATTAATTAACCGTTTACTTTACATGTTTTGTTCTGCTCTATATTACATTCAATTAATATAATGATTACATCCAACTGAATTAGCAAAATTGAAATAAACAGACCAGCGGTGTGGGTAAATATGGACAGAAATCTGAATACCAAATAAAATTCAATGATTAATTAGTCTTTACTAAAGGTTTATTAATTGTGAGCTCTGCTAATGGACTAAGATACCATTATTAGAGCAACATTTTAAATTTCAAGGCAATTAGGGTTTAGTTTATGCTGTGTGTGTGTGTGTGTGTGTGTGTGTGTGTGTGTGTGTGTGTGTGTGTGTGTGTGTGTCTAGCAATCTCCAGAGGGCTTTTTCTACACAATGTTATAGAGAAGACTTAGATACACTTGTCACCTAATCAAATGTGAAATATACAAATTGTACAGAGAGAAGGGCCCGGGCCCCGGGTTCAGGCGGAATTATTGGCTTTCTCACCATTGCTGGCTTTCATGTCATTTAGATGAGGGGTTAATAAGGATGGGCGCTAAGAGGATTATCAACCCATTCGACTGTGACCAAAAAGAGAAGAGGTTTGGGTGTGTCCTTCTCACTGTCAGCCCTTATTTCCCTCAAAAGCGAACGGCGCAATGGACAATCCCAAATAAATCCCAAATCGCAATCCACTATCTGAGCCATGCAGTGAGAGAGGTGATGAAGACCGTGAATGCAGCATGCTGATCAGATCCCACTGCAGAAAGACTAACAGACAGGACGCAGGGGGATTTAAATGTTTTGTTGTCTTTGGATTTTTTGTTTTGTCCTTTTAAGGAATGGGCAGAAAATACATGCATCATCTCCTGACACTAGTTTCTTTCTAGAGTTATTATTATTCTATACATTCTATACATATTCTAGGGACTGTGGAGGCCAGTGGTGACCAGTGTATTTATTTACATTTTGTACAACCTCCGGTGCACATATACACATGCATTCACACAGGCAATTTTGGAACACTGATTAGCCTAATCTGCATGTCATTGGACTGTGGGAGGAAACCAGAGTACTCAGAGGAAACCCACCAAGCACAGGGAGAACATACAAACTCTAGGCACACAGACCCAAAAAATACAAATACAAAGATCTAAATCTGCAGTTTAAACCTGCTGTATGCAGAAATTGCAGCTGAAATGAAAAAGTTGTTCATTTTTTATATCATTGTCTACTGTAGAATGCAGCCAAAATTTTTTTATCCAAACTCATTCCCAAACTGTTTATCAGAGCGTACTGAATTATCACTCAATTAGCTATATACTAGCTATTAAATGTTAAAAGGTAACTTCAACTCTATTGACTCCATGCAGAACCCATTCACAAACTGTGTACAACTCTTCTGCACTTACAGTACCTATGCAGTGCCAGTGCTGCCGCACAATTTGTTATGATCTGTTAAGGCTTGTGAAGAACTACCGTGATTTTTCCCAAGGGATTTTTAATCATGGACAAAATAGGCAACTGATTTCCTGACTTTTTTACTCCTTCAGCTCAGCTGTTAACAACACCCTGGATCCCCGTGTTTATGGTTTATACTTATAATCATCCTGGTTATCAACATTTAAATGCATTCTCACTCATTCTCTATACAGCTTATACTGTACATTGTTCCAGTGGGGTGGGTGCCAGTCAATCAAGCATACATATTCACAAATGTATTCACACACTTCAAGCAATTTAGAAAACTTATTTAGCCTACTTTGCAGTTCTTTAGTCTTTGGGAGGAAACCGGAGGACCCAGAGTACCCAGAGGAAACTTGTCAAGAACAAACACCATGCATGCCACAATGTTAACCACAACACCACTGTGCCAAGTGAATTCATCCTCCCTATTTAAGTGCACTACATTGTAGTGGAAATAAAGTGTCCTACCATCCTACGTAGTGCACTGTGTCTGGTCAAAATGGAGCAAATTGGATTAGTTAGCTAGCGCCACAATGGTTGAGGATCATTGCTCCTTCAAGTAATACAGCCGGTATATACAATACGTAGGGTTCAAGTTTTGACAGCTTGAAAAGGTTCATAATCAAATAGTAGAATTGTAATTAAATTGTAGAAATTCTTTATATGAGGGAAAATGGACGCCCACCTTGTGATTTGCAGCAAAGAAGGTCAGCGTGCAGTGATTAATTTTTTTGTGGTCTGAGGGTGTACAGTACCTGGTGTTTCGGACTCAGTTGTTTCGGACTCACAGAAGAGCATAAAAAAAGCATTTTGATTTCTGCAAACACAATATGGACCAATACTCTAGGGAAGGTGATGAAGAAGTGAAGACAGTAGTGCATTCATGGCTTGTAGCTTAGCATAAAACATTTTTAATAAGGAAATACGAAAGCTTGTCGTCAGATAGACAACGTGTATTTAAAAGCAACAAGATTGTGTCGAAAAATTATGTATTTGTTTTTATTTCTAAAAGTGAATAAAAATAAATTAAAACAGAATTAAAACTGGCAGAGTGCGGATAAGGGGTAGCCACAGCGGACCAAGCATGGCACAACCTTCCCATTTCATCCGGGCCTGGGGCCAGCACTACATTAAGTGGCTGGGGTTTGGGCACTGGCTGGGAATCTGACCTGGGCCTTCCACATGGCGGACAAGAAACCTAGCCCTGAGCTACCAAAGCCCTGTTTAATTGAACCAAAACCAGGACTCACTAATATCTTACAACCAGGGTGTTCAGTTAATCTAGTGGTTTCACAGAGATCCAGATGTGGAAAATAAGGGGTAACAGTGTTAATGAATACAGCAGTAGTTCTTCAAAGTTCTTCAGTTCTCCTACAAAATCTATACTATTTAGATGATGCCACAGTGACGAGTGGTAGAAGTATCCATGCAGGACCATGAACAAGTAAAAAAGTAAAAAAGCTTCATGCAGGAGCAGTACAGCATCATAATGGTAGACAGAAGATGGCAAACCGTCTCTCCTCTCCCCTCCATCTGTCCTCTCTTACCCCCTCCATCTCTCCTCCTCCTGCTCTGAAATGTATCCCGGATTCAGCAGCTTTGAAGCGAACGCACTCAATCAATTATGAATTAAATAATCTCCTTATGATATTAGCGATTTCCCCCCCCCCGTACAGTGGAGGAAATGCAGGCAGATTAAAAAGCCTGAATCAGTTTTAGCACTATCTAAAGTGACAGGGAGAGAATCATGGGAAGGGATGGGGAGAAAGTTAAAATGATTATGTAGATCTGTGTCACCGCAAACGGTGCAGCAAATCCCGGCTTGATCTGGCAGAGCAGGAGAAACAGATTAGTCCTGTCTTTATTTATACGCATAGAGATTGCTAAAGTGTCTTTTTTACATTAGATAATTTTATGCAATATTATACACAGGGTGGCCCAACAGTCCGGATCCATATGCAAGAATGTATTTACAATTATAAAGCGTACGCTGAATGCAAAAAAACTGACCACTTGCTTAATGTATCCGAACTGATGCTATTCCATGTAGTGATGATTTTCTCCTTTACTGCAGCGATCGCTCTGGGCTGATTATGATACAGAGACTACTGACTTCAGATCAACCCAATATGTTCTACTGGATCTTCTATTGTTCATGTGGGAACCATCTTGGGTCGGAAATAAAGAACAAAATGAGAAGGTCTTTGATCTCTTCAGCTGAAAACTCTTAAAATTCATATAGTCTGTTATATCCTGGAATCATCTGGAATTTTATCAGCTTTACTGATGTGATGTTAAACATGCAAAAGTGTTCCCGTGTTCTCTGGGATAGACAGGAAATGTATGGTGAGCAGAAAAGCATCTCTTAACACTGAACACCCTGACTTTTGAGGTGGATGAGCTACACCAGAAAAAATCCACATCAGTTTCCAGTCCAGTGTGCCAAGAACAGGAATGTCATGACATGTAAAGACTTAAGAAACATCAGGTGGATTTTTTACAGGGTTTAACTTTTCTAGTTTTAGTGAATCTCTGCCCTTCCCTGTGATATTCAGTATGGACGAGTTCAAGTCAAAGTAGGACTTCGATTGGGCAGAAAAATGAACATGGTTTAACTAGTGCTTGGATATTATCAAGGTAGGAAGTTTGATCATTTCCAGGAGCTATGATCAGGCTGCCTGCTTCATTTGTGAAATGCTGGCCTCCCATGAACTCCTTTAATGACCCAAACATGTAGAAAGGTCAGGACTGTATACGGGGACGGGGGATGTGATAATAACTCCCAGTTGAGTTCCTGTAATGTTCGAGTGGTGTTGGTGTGTGATTGTGTGTTCAGTTCACACAGACAGATACGTCTCTTCAAGTTGGTGACAAGTTATCTGTCGATTTTCAAAAATCAGGCGTTCCACTTGCTGAATGTTCACAGGAACGACTGAAGTGGGGTCCGAGCCACCGCACCGAGGATACATTCTTTAAAATGTTTACACCATTCAAATACTAAGTGTCTCATCACCATACTGAGCTTGATGTCTTCTGTAAATGTCATTCGCTTCCTTAAATCCAGGAATTTCATTGTGTGACTTGAACATCCTTGTACATGATATCTACAATTCAGTACATTTTGTTTTCTTGGTCATATATTTTGACATATCTGTGGCTATCCTCCGGTCCACATATACATAAGAAATTATCCACCCTATAAAAATCTGAGTACCTGACCCAGAGGGTTGTTCTTCATAAAGAGGACACGCAGGAGTCAATTAACTCTTGAAAGCCCCATGGGAATTCTTGTGTCTGTATATTAGGAGCATGAGGACCAGAGTGTGTGTGTGTGTGTGTGTGTGTGTGTGTGTGTGTGTGTGTGTGTGTGTGTGTGTGTGAGAGAGAGAGAGAGAGA